>RJWH01007929.1:0-35214 GCA_004363575.1 Solenodon paradoxus | reverse complement strand
ACAGGGAAGCAGGTAACTAGGACCACTGTGGGGGCAGCTACCACCAAGAATGTGCAAATCTGCATCTTTTCCGTAAAATTTAGTGTTGTAAGCAAGTGCCTTTTAAAATGTAATTTGTTGTGAGCATTCACTGTAGGCAAATCAGTAGTGGGAAACTGAGTTCACAGTCTACCAACTGGTGAACTTGTAGGTTTTGCAACAGTCTTTTCTTGCTCCTTATAGTGGAAAGTTCTGCTCTCACAGAATTTGTTTGATATTTTCTTTGAGAGAGAGGAAGGAAGAGAAAAAAGAAAAGCCTTTATTTAGTTAGTTGTTATTTTGGTTCCCCCACCTCCTGGCCCTTGTTCAAGAACCTGGTCCTTGGGCTCTGCATGGCCCATACCCCAGCATCTCATCTGTCAGAGTCACAAGGGCTCAGCCTGTCTCTCTGGTCTTTTACAGCTATTGTGTGCAGAGACCTGGGCAGGAGGACCTGAACTTGGGAGCAGCCCCCAGTCTTGTCCTGTCACCTCCATTCACCTCTCTCCAGCTCTGCTCCAGTCATCTGTGCAAAGAGCAAGACAATGAATAAATATCTGGTGAGTTTTCTCCCCTCAGTTTGTTTTACATTGTTCTTTATAAGCTGTGTGGGGATTCATCAATTAAAATGGAGCAGAAATCCATGGAATATAAAGATGTTGCACCCTGGTGGAGTAGCAGTTCAGTCAGCCACCTGCAGCCAGCACAGTTCAAGGATCCCAATTTGTGTCCTGAGTCTTGGGGTAACAACCAAGGTAAACAACTAAATAAAGTGCTTCTTGCTTTTCTCTCCTGCCTGCATGCCTGCTCACCTTCATTCCTGCCTGCAGCTTCCCTTTAAAGTGAAAAACAAAACCCACAGTGATACACACACAAAATATATGCATCAACGTGGTAAAGATGTCATTGTCTACATTTGGGCAGGTCATGTGACCTTAGATTGGACCAAGGTGAGTGCACTTTGGTCTCAGGTCTTTTGATCCCCTGACAGTGTTACCAGGTCAGAACAGGTCCTTAGAGGGAACACACACTGCAGTCTCAGGGGACACGAGGACTTGCAGATGCAGATTCAGAACCAAGGTCTTCACTGGTCCTATCGGTGGTGGAGCAGACAGTGTGTCATGACCAGTCTGGATGAAACCGCATTCTGAGTGGGGATGGTGTCCAGAGCTAGAGAATATGTGTCTCCATGTTGCTGAAACAGTGCCATTCCGGCTGCTCTTGAAGGTCCTGCTGGGCATAGGGACACGAAGCTCATCTGTGGACACAGCTGTGCAGCTCCAGTTCCAGGTGATATTTTCTACCTGTGTGTCCACTGCTCTTTGTGCTGTAACCCGTTCCTTCTGTCTCCATTTCTTGTAAAGTGCACAGTGAGCTGAGTGCTTGTTGAACCCAGTGACGCTTCTGTCATGTTCTCTACCACATTTGAAATGATGGCCTTCATCTCTGGGAGATTCTTGTCAGCTTCTTGGTATCTCCAGTGACGTCTTCTCTGATTCCCTAAAGTGTTCTGGGTCCTCTCCTGAGCAGACTCTTTCAGCTCTTCACATGAGCCCCGTGCTGCACTGTCACACTGAGTCCATCCCGGCTGTCCCTCCCGCTGGGCCCTCCCCAGCCATGACACCAGAGTTCACTCTCAGTGGAAGCCCCTGTGCAGCTGTCCCCAGGCACCGTGGGCTCTGATCCAGAGTGGAAGCCACATCCTCCTCCTGCGCTGGGTGAATCCCTTCCTCAGCCAGTGACTCAAGCCCCTCACCTTCCACAGTGGAGAACTGGTGTCCTCCGGGTGGCGCCAGGTGGCCGGCTCTGCAGAGGACACTGGCAGCTCTTTTCACGAAGGGAGAAACCAGACATTGCTTGGAGGTGACACTGTAGTGATAACCCCACAGGAGCTGCTGCGCTGCTGCCTGGTGACCCGGGCTGCCAGGCCCCATCTATAGGTTCACGCATACCCCAGAGCTGCCCTGACCCATGTGTGCTGGCGTTTCAGACTCCGGCTCCACCGTCACAGCTGTCATTCTTGGCAAAACCCGAGGGGTGTGTTTGCTCCATGATCAGCTTGATCCTCAGTCTGTCCTGCTCCCCAGGTGACAGCCTGAGGGTCCAGTGGGAGAGGCTACAGCGGTGAGTGAGCGTTGAGCAGGTCAAGGCAAAGATCTGCTGAGAATCCAACACAGAGTCCTGTTGTCATGTTTTATTGCATAAATTTACATTCGTGCTTCCATATGCTGCTTTTATCACTGCATATGTCACACGCCTGACCCCACCATGAGCTTAACATTTCAAACTCTGTTCAAAACAGACTGTTTTATTCTGTTACTTCAATCATCCTGAACACGGCTGGGGAGTGGATGTGGGCACCACTCACAACTGTGGTTATGAGACTGACATTGTCAGGTTAAGCACTGTGACATGAATGGTTCATCAGCAGTTAGTCTGTTCACAGCGCTGCCAGCCGTGGCCGCCATCTGTCTCCAGAGCTTTATCGCCTCCCAGGGAAACTGTCCCCTGCAGTGTGGCCTCCCCTTTCTCCTCCACAGCCCCCATGAGTTTCCTCACTGACATTGCACAATTGTGTGTCTGTGACTGGCTTGTCTCACTTAACAAGTGTCTTCAGGTGTCCTCCATGTGGCAGGTGTCACAACTGAATTCCTTTTACACACATTACTGGCTGGTGGACTTTTCAGAAACATACCTGTGGCTGGAGATTTTTTATTCATTGAAACACCCATTTTGATTAAATATCAACAACTTTCTGCACTTAATTTATTTGAGCCTTTGTATGTGTGTTATTCTGTTACTTTAGTGTGGTGTTATGTAGCAGGTACTTCTGTGCAGGGAAGCAGCATGTCTGTCACACACAAATCACACTGTGCTGCACGCTCTAAGATGTGTCGATGTGTTTCTGGTCACAAATGTTCAGGCCAGTGCCCCGTGGAGTAGCCGCTGGGCACAGGCCACATGCATCCCCAGGTCCTGAGTTTGTGTCCTGCTGCAAACAATTGAGATGAACTAAATCCAGTAAAGTGCTTCTTCCTGTCCTCTGTTTCTTCCTGCCATCTCTGTCAGCTTCATGCCTGCCTGTACCATTCCTATAAACAGTGATCTGGTAGCAGAAGAGATAGTAACAGCACAGTAATCACATCTCTGGTCAAAACATGCAAAGGCCCAGTGTCACTCCATGAAGTTCTCCACCTTTATGGACCCATGATGAGCACTGGGCTGCATCCACTTGGTGGCAGCGAACGGTGCTGTTCTGGGACGTGTGTGGTGGCCGTGCAGGTCCCTTCTTGCTCTGCCCTGCGCCCCGAGTGAGCGGCTGCCATTGCTGCTGCTGCTGGCTGGTATCATAATTCTGTTTGTGTAGTAGACACTGTATTGCCTTTTTTTTTTTTTTTTTTTAAGGAAAGAGGCAGGCAGGGAGGGAGAGGAGGAAGCAGCATTCTATTTTATTTTTATTTCATTGTTCACATTGGTAGTTTCTCCCTGGACTCAGGACTCAAAGCAGGTGTGTGTGGCCTGTGCTCCTTCAGAGGCAATTGACCAACTGCTGCTCCACCAACTGCTGTCTTTCCTGCAGGCTTCACTGCTTTGTTCCCTCCAGCAGTGCACAGAGGGTCAAATTTCTCCATGTCCTTACTGATATCTGCTTTTTCAAGAGCCGTTCTGATGGGTACACAGCATCACCTCAGTGCTTTTGAGTTGCTTTTCCCTCATCCCCCATGATGTCGAACATTTTTAATGTGCTCATGGCTGCTTGTGTGTCTGCTCTGTGGACTGTCGACTCAGACCCTATGTCATGTTAAAAATAACCAGTTTTTAAAGAGGAAGGAAGGCATGAAGGCAGACAGGCATCAGACAGGAAAATAATTTGTTTTTGCCCCCCAACCCCTGGCCACTAGCCTGGGACTTTGGATCGCATGGGGACTTCTGAGGCTCCTGAACCTGGAAATCCTTCTCTCTCCTCACATTCGCAGAGCTTTCAGTCTTACTTCTTTAGTTCAGCTTTCTGCCCGTTCTCTCATTCTTCTCCTTCAGGGACAGCCATCCTGCATGTTTCCCTGGACGGTGTCTGACTCACATGGACACTCCCCTTTTCTTACCCTTTCTGGTAATGCACAGTGAGCTGTCTGAGTTTGCAGGCCCTCTTCTCTGCTCAGTGCTGCTGCTGATACGTCCTACTGCAGCTCTCCATTGCATTTAGGCTCCAATTTTCTGTTTTATTCTTGATGTGATTTCTCTCTGTTGAACTTTTGTTTGTGTTGTCTTTCCCTGATGTCCTTGACTGGCCTGTTCTTGTAGCTCTCTGACCTTAGCAATTCCTGGCCTCCTTTTCCTGGGTCACAACCTCAAATGTGTATGTCCCTTCGGTGGTGTCATTTCCATGAGTGTCTGTGCTCCTGCTGCTCACAGGGATGCCTGTGCGGTGGGTGGTCTTCCCTCACCCCGCAGATGTTCTGTGGCCTCATTCTTTCCCTCTGCAGCTCTGGGGTCTGGGTGCACTGACCCACGTGTGCTGGCATTTCCGACCAGCTCCACAGCTGCCCCATGTTCCCGTGTCTCAGGGACTGGAGTCAGTGTCGTTACAGGCTGGTCATCAGCATAGATCCCCACTGTGCTAGGTCCCCTGACTCCCGCACCCATCATTCGTGGCTGCTGGGAACCTGCCTGCATCTCACACTTCTCCACTGGGGTCTGCTGGTGTCCCGACTCCTGAGCTACTGTTATCTTCAGAGAGCCATGCTTTTGTCCCAGCTCTGTGGTGACTCTGTGTCCCCCCCTGTCTCAGGCATTGCCCACTGTTGCTTCCAGCAAGATCCCCCAGATCTCGAACCAGGGCTATTAGGCAGCACCCTTGTGTCACGCCCATCAACCCCTGCGGGTGCCTGTAAGTGACCATGCCAAGTAGATTCCTTTTACCGACATCATCTCCCAAGGAGAAAAACAATTATCTGATTCTCAGCTGACTTCACCAGTGACGATTCCTCTGTAGCAACCAGTGTGCATACGCCACATCTTCTTTATCCACTTCGTGGCTTGTAAATAGTGCTGCAGTCCTCACGGGGTGCTTCCATCTTTTCAAATTAGTGTTCTCCTGTTTTCCTAAGGAGGCACACACTTGTGGAGTAGCAGTTTGTCAGGTTTGCTCATTGGCCTTCAGTGGACAAAGATCACGTACATGCCGAGGACCAGGGCTCATGTCTGGGGGCGGGGGTGGGGGTGAGGAGGAACAACTGAAATGGGCAATTAAAACAAACAGGGCACTTCTTCCTCTCTCTTCTGTCTGCCTGCCTCTGCTCACTTTCGTTACAGCCTATTCTTTCCTTTAAAAAATAAATTTCTTGAGAAATCTTCCTAAATGATTTCACTAAGGACTGAACCTACCATTCTCACCATTGCGAGCAGATGTCTCATTGCTGATTCATTTGCATGGTTCTAACAACAAGCCACGCAAAACAGATTTTTGTGTGCCCTTTGGCCATCTCTGTGACTTTAGAGAAGTGTCTATTCAGATCTTCTGTTCTTTTTAAGTTAGATTGTTTTTGTCGATGTGGAGTTTCATGAGTTCTTTATATTTTACAGAATTAGCCCCATGTCAGATGTATTATGAGAAAATATCTTCTCATATTCAATGGGGTGTGTTTTAGTTTGGATCCTAGTTTCTATCACTGCAGAGAATTCTTAGTTTGATGTGGTCCCATTGTTTTGTTTCGTTTTTGCTTTTGTGTCCCATGCCATTGGAGTTTATTTCCCAGAGACATCCCTCAGGCCAATTATTTTTTGCACGTTTAGTTAGGGGGGCACACAGAGTCACCACAGAGCTGGGACAAAAGCATGGCTCTCTGAAGATAACAGTAGTCTAGTTTTATTATAATGTTGCTGTCCAGTTTTTCATACAGCGTTCACTAAAGAGATTATCCTTGCTCCATTGTATGCTGTTGACTAATATCTTAAATTACTGTTGTAGAGGCCACTTGACTGTATTCATTTATTTTGAATAGCTTTTTACTAGAGTTGTTAGGATTGTTTCCATATGATATCATGTCATATACAAATAATGACACTTTCCTATCTTCTTTCCCAATGTGGGTAGCTTTTCTGTGTCTTCTCTGATGGTGCTGACTTGAACTTCCAGCACTGACTCAGCACTGGTAGTGAGTGAGCCTTCTTGCCTCCTCTGTGCTGTGGAGGGAAAGCTTCCTTTTTCCCCATGGAGTCTGTTGCCTGTGGGCCTGTCATGTGTAACTTTCATTATGTTGAGTGACATTATGTCAGTACTCATTTTTGGAGGATTTTTTTTTTTTAACATTAATGGGTGTTAAATCTTTTCAAATGCTTTTTCTGCAGCTATTGAAATGATTTTTGTCTTTTGTATTGTATTACATTTACTTATTTGCATATCTTAACGATCCTAGCTTCCTGGAGTATATCCTACTTTTTGTGATGTAGTATTCTTTTAATGAGTGGTTGTGCTTAATGTGCAAATATTTTGACTAGGGTTAGAGATATTCTCTAGTTTCACTTTTGACTGATGTTTCTGCTGGATTTTGAAATCAGACTCCATAACGGTGCTTGAAACTTTGTGTTTTTCATTATTTCAGAAAAGATTTAAAAGGATTGGTGTTAATTCTTTGAAAGTTTGGTACAACTCTGCCCTGGTGGCCTAGAAGTTTAGTCCACCTGGTACAGTGCACGTACATTCTAAGATCCCTGGTTCTACACCCAGGACCCAGGAGCAGCCAAGATGAAAAACTAATGCTTCTTCATCCTCTCCCTGCCAGCCTGCCTGCTTTCTTCACTCCTGCCTGCACTTTTCCTTTCTTTTTTCTTTTAAAGATTGTGTACAGCAGGGTGGCTATAAAACTGTATGTAGCTAACGATATTATTGTGTAGTTGCAATTGGGTTAATTTGATTTGAAGCGTTCTCACCAACACATACACATTCACACCCAAGCAGAGGTAACTATGAGATGTTCTGCTAAGTAGCTTGATTGTAGTAATGATCTAAAATGAATGTGGAGGCAAGCCCTGGTGGATAGCAGTTTGGTCAGTCACCTTAAGCTAGCACAATCCATATACAACCTGAGGACCCAGGTTCGTGTTCCAGGGCTGGGAATCACAACCAAGATGAAGAACTAAGTGAAATATAGTGCTTCTTCCTCCACTCTCTTCTTGCCTGCCTGTCTCTGTATGCTCACCTTCATTCCTGCTGCACCTTTCCTTTAAAAATGATACATATATATGCATATATATGTCATGCAGCTTGAATATATATCCTTTTATTTTTCAATTATGCTCAGTAAAAGTAGAATAAAGAATAAAATGATCACAGCACAAAACTAAACATGCTCTTCTCAGTGGCTTTCCTGCTATTATAAGATTCTGTCTAGAGCCTCAGGCTGCCTCTATACTGATGCACATGTGTGTGTGCTTAAAACATGGATCTTTTCTAAAGCATTTCATTGTTAGTCTTCTCTGCTATTTTTTGCAGCTGAAAGGGTTGATTGTGGGCCAATGTGACCATTCGTGGGCTTGAGCTGTGACTGTCAGGGCTGTTCTTTTCATTTCTTACTTGCCATAGAGTTGAATTTAATTACTCTTGACTCCCAAAGCAATTCTCATTTTATGTTTTCATCTGTAGGAACTGGAATATTCAATGTCTTATACCTTAAACATGAAAGTTAAAAAGAGGGATGGTTTGGAGCTTCCCAGTTCTACAAAACCCTGCATTTATAGACTCTCACTACCTTGTAGCCCTGCTTTAAATCTGGCCTTTTCTCCCCATGCTCTCATCACTTTCCTGTAGTGCTTTAGCAAAGTCAGGGGCTAGTAGCTGATTAATCCTAGTCATCCTGCCTCATTCTCTAAAATTTTAAGCTCATAAGGTGGCCTTATTGACTGAATAAGTGTCACACACGTTACTAAGTGCTGGTAACTAAAGTACCAGGCACCATAAGGAACACTCACTCATCCAAGGTTTAGCCACTGGATAACAGATCACCGTTCTACCAGTTTTCTTGTGCAGCCTCTTGTTATTGTTGAGTTTATATTTACTTACAGTGTCAACTCATTTGCTAGTTAGGTCAGAAACAGGGTTTCTTTCTCACTGACATTACCTGTCCTTCATGGGTCCAATTTCATTTTTTTTTCCTTTCAGCATTACACAGCATCTTGGATGGAGTAATTTTTTGTTGTTGAATGGAAAGTTGTAGCTAGGAATGAAGGTGACTAGGCAAACAGGCAGTAAGAGAGAGGAGGAAGAAGCATTTGAAAATTTTTATTTGGTTACTCATCTTGGTTCTGCTGGCACTGGGTCTTGAACTTGGCTTGGGATGCACATGGTCTGTGTCTGAGCGAGGTGACAGATCCAACCACAACTCCTCTAGGGCGTGGCAAGCATTTCTCTCTGTAGAGTGTTGAGGGAGAACTTAGTATAGGGAAACGTGGTGACCAAATGTGATTTTTACAGGTACGTCTTAGGATCACTCCTGTCACATGTGTTCACATGTTGGTCAAAGCAAGCTCAAGAGTATTACACACCTATCTGTGTATGTTCTCCTGCAGCGGGTTCTATAGTGCTGCAGAGACATCACCACATGGAATGCAGTGAATGGAATGCATGGCCCTGGCTTATACATAGGGGCCTTAACCCCTGTGAATTTGCATGGGGCTTGTGGGAAGCAGTCAAGTTTGTATGAAGTACCAGGTGTCATCCCTCATCTCACAGGACTGGTGGCCCTATTATATTAGAAAGGTATCTCTCCCCTCCATCGCTTATGGACTCTTTAAGAAGGCCACCGCCTGCAGGCCTGGAGTGGGACCCATGCCAGGAGCTGGATTGTGTTGCATTTTGATCATGGACTTTGCATCCTATGAAATTGTAAAATAAGAAATTGTTACTTAACCATACAATTGTTTTTTAAAAGAAAGGAAGACAGACAGGAAGAGAGGAGAAAGAAATATTATTTGTTCATTTTAGCTGTTTCTCTCTATCCCCCACTCATCCCCAGGCTGTGACCCCAGGTCCTTGGGCCCATATGTGATCTGTGCCCCAGTGTGGTCTTCACACCTGAGCCACCAGGGCCTGCCACAATCTGAAGTTTCCTACAGGGGTGGACCTGAATTTTTCTACTACCGTCTCTATTCTTGGTTGTTTAATTTCCCACATGTTCTTTTAAATGTTTGCCTATATTTAAGAATGTAGTTTTTCTTTATAGTAAGTTATTAAATATTACTTGGAGAATTAATGTCTTTATGAAGTGAACCCTTCTTATTCATGAATGTGGTACAATATTTTCACTTGTTTAGTTCTTATTTGTGTCCTCCAGGATTTTACCCCCTTGTAGAGTTTTGTAAGCGGAAATGAGTTAATACAGATGTAGGATATTTTGACTAATTTTTCTCTACCTGACATTGTAGAGGACACATTATGGTGTTTCCTATACAAGAAAAGTACACACACAAAATAAAGTCCCCAGGTTTCCTCTTCTTATGCCACAGGCATGTGACCTGAACTGAAGGGAAATGTCCTATTACAGGGGATGGTGTCGTTTGAAGACGTGGCTGTGAAGTTCACCTGGGAGGAGTGGCAGGACCTGGATGATGCTCAGAGGGGCCTGTACAGGAATGTGATGCTGGAGACATATCACAGCCTGGTGTCAGCAGGTGAGAGACATTCCCTAGCAAGTGCCACAGGCAAGTACTGTGTTCTACATGGTGAATGTGCAGCTGTTTATGAAATTAACTGATATTTAGATTTCAGATTCCAGGCCAAAATGTCTACACCTTTCATCCAAGGTTTGAATTTGCTCTTTATTGTCCAAATCTTAAACCTATGTTGCCATCATTCTTCAGAGATTATGAAAGGCAAGTAATTTGACAAAAGGCTGACATTGTTTCTCCTCAATAGGGCATTGCATTACCAAACCTCAGTTGATTGCCAAGTTGGAAGAAGGAGAAGAGCCATGGATGATAGCAGAACCCCTGAACCAAAGCTTCTCAGGTCAGTCAGTGCTGCTGGGCAAGGATGTCAGAAAGACGAGAGCCCAGCAGATGTTGATCATACTTCTGTATTTTCAACAATGTTTTTTTTCTGAGATTTAGTCCTTTAAAGTGTTAGTCTTCATTTATCAGACTTACGCATTATTCAATGAGATATGATTATCATTCATAAAGCCTCCCTGCCCTCCTCTTTAATGACTGTCTATTTTCTTAGTCTTCCATCCCTGCATTCCTTCTCTCGGACTATTAGGTAGTCACATTAGTTTTTCAGTTCTCCTCCTGTCATGAGCTGATTCATTTTAGTCCTTTATTCATATATTTAGTCTTTCAACATATTAGGACCCTTTGATCACAGTTATTTTTTGTTGTGGGAATAACAAAACCAATCAAAGACTCCTTTTATAGTGCCTACATTCTGTAGAGAGAAATGAAGCAAAACCAACATGAGAAAAATGGACCTGTTATTTTTGGTAAAGTGCTCGGCAGGCATTTGAATAGTGATAATATATCAAGCGATTACATTGACAGAGTTTAAGTTTGAGATGACTGTTTTTCCATTTTGATATGTAGTTAATAGGTGCATATACAATCTGGTGCAGTTAGCATAACACTATTGGAGATACAAATTTGCAATTTTTAACTCAAATCTATTGAGATGCTAAGAGAAGACCCTACACTGTCTAGCCAGCACCCATGCGTAGGGTAGAGCAGTGAGGCAAGCTGTTAAAATTAAGTCCAAACAAGACATGAGTGGATCAATGAGAAGATACCAGAAGCTCCCCAAAGAAGAGATTAAAAGACACAGAAAGGGGCAATATAAATGATAAAGAATTCACAGTAATATTTATGAGAAAACAGTGATCTGCAGGATAAAATTGAGTACCAGAGGCAAATACAAGACATCAGAAAAGAGATACATTATCAGGACTATTTCCCCAAAGACTTTGAGGCTATAAAGAATTCCCATATGGAGCTATTAGATATTAACAGTGCAATCAGTGAATTGAAGTGTTTGTGGAAAACACCAAAAACAGTCTCAATTTCACAGAGGAAGGCATTTCAGCAACTGAAGACAAAAACATAGAGCCAAGTGTTATGGAAGCAGAGAAATGAGATTGAGGAAAAATGAGCAAACCCTGAATAAACAATGTGAGAAATATCAGGTACCATAAAAGAACAAACATAAAGAAAATGGGACTCCACAGTAATATATTGAGGGAGAAAGAGCAGAATTTTTTTTTTAAAGAATGGAGGATTTCCTATACCTGTCAAAAAAACTAACTACGGAATTCCAGGAGACTGATGGGATAGCCAAATTCCTAAGTGCAGACAGACCTACAGCAGGATAAATCACACTAGAATTTTAAAATCCAGTGATAAAACTATGGCAGGCAGTGAGAGAGACATAACCTACAAAGGTACACCCATCAGACTCAGAATTCTCAGCAGAAACTTCACAGGCCCGAATACAGAGGAATGACATTCAAAATACTAAAAGATAAAAACCGCCAGTCAAAAATATTCCTCGAGAAATTATCATTCAGATGTGATGGAAAAATAAGTCTTCAATGATAAACAAAATATCTTGGATTTTTTCCATTACCAAACCCACCTTCCATGAAACGTGGGATTTCTGAAATGGGGAAAACAAACAGGAAACTCGTGATGATCAGTAAAATATAATCAAAAGGAAAGACAGGACCCTCAGAAGAGAACAAAAGGAAAACTAAAGCGGTAAGAAAATCAGATTTGACAACATATCAGAAAAGTCTTACGGATGGATTAAGTTAAAGACAAAACAGCCATAAAACCCAGTGTTACAGAAATACATAGCTAGGAATGTTAAGACATTTAAAAATCCTCCAAAGGCTCAAATGACAGCAATAAAGCCCTGCATATCAGTAACCACACTGAATGTGAATGAACTTTACTCTCCAGTCACGAGATAAAAGTGGCTGGAAGGTTCAAGAAATATGCCTACAGGAAACATCAGATTCAAAGACAAACAGGTTGAAAGTGAAAGAAGAGCCATTAATAGATGGAAATACAGTGTGCCTTGGTGGAGAAGTGTTAGGCACATACACCCCAAGGTCCTGGGTTTGAGTCCCAAGATGAACAACTAACTATAATAAGGTTTTTTCCTCCCTTCCCTTCCTGTCTGTCTGTCTTCTCTTCTCCATTCCTGCCTTCATCTTTCCTCAAAACACTCTGAGTGTTGGAACACCTAAATATATAAAACAAATACCAACTGTCCTAAAGGGAGACGTTGGCAGCAACACAGCAGTAGGGGACTTCGATATCCCACTTAGATCAATAGATAGGTCATCCAGGTAGAACATCAATCAACAAATAGATCACATGGACTCAATAGATATATACAGAGCCTTCTATGCTAATAAGAAAGATCTTACACTCAAGTATACAAGGATATACCATATCCTGGGACACAAAACAAATCTTAATTTAGTAAGATTGAAAGTAGAGAAAGATTCTTCTCCAAACACAGGAAGATCAAAGTAGCAAACCAAAAAAGCAAAACTGGAAGATCTGTAAAAATGTGGAGATTAAACAACATACTTACAAATATTTCCGCATCAATGAATAAATTAAAGATTAAATACTATCTTCAAACAAATGAAAATAAAGAGACAAGCTACCAGAACATGTGGGATGCATCAAAAGCAGTTTGAAGAGGAAAATTGATAGTGATACATGCCAGGATTCAATCCTGGGAACAGGGATGGTGAGGAAAGGAGCCCCAGGAGGAGAAACTCAAGAGAGAGTAGAAGATAGGAAAGCTGGGGTCAGGGTACCAACAGCCTCTGTTTTCTTGAACTGAAGGCCCTGATCATCCTGGTCTCCACTTATTTATTGGGTTCATATACAACATTGCTTCAGGCAGCTTACGTAAGCAAGTTTATAGTTACGTTGGATTGTGTATACAACCTTAGCTCTAACAAAATAACTGTATCTTATTTTGGTGGGCAGACAGTCACAGTCACACTGTCCCAGTGTTTTCACACAGTGGCCTTCATCAGGTGCCCTGGGTATGGTGTCCTTGACATTCTGCCAGCTCCAACTGCGACCTTGCTCTCTTTTCTGTCCCCAGCAGATAGAAGCACACCTCCAAAAAGAGACATCTCAAAGATCTAACCACACACCCAAAGGAACTAGAAAAAGATTACAATTATAAATCAGTATAAGGAAATAATAAAATTTAGAACAGATCTAAATGAAAGAGGACAAAAAGATTGATGAAACCAAGAACTCATTCTTTGAAAAACTAAAACTGATAGACCCTTAGCTAGACTCACGAAAAAGAAAATAGAGATAACCCTAATAAGAAGTAGAAATGAAAGAGAGGAGATTAAAACAGATTTTTTGAGTAATACAAAGGATCCTAAGAGATGACAATAAATATCTCTATGCCAACAAGTCCAACAACTTTGAAGAATAGATTTCTGGACTCTACAACCAACCAAAAACTGATCCAGGAAGACAAATTAATTGAACAAACCAATCACAAGTGCAGAAATTGAAACAGTAATCAAAATCTCCAAAACCAAGAATCCAGGACTGAATGACTTCACTGGCAAATTCTACCATGTATATACAAAGAACAGCTAATACCCAGATTTTTAACTCTTCCACAAAGTCAGATGAGTGAAAATATCCAAATACTTACTACAAGGCTAATGTTATATTGATTCCAAAGTCAGGCAAAGGTAGTGTGCATGTGCGCACACTCACAATTACTATTATCACTGCTGAAAATAAATATAAAAACCCTCAAAAACCTTCACTAACTGAATATTTCAGTTTATTAAAAAATTTACATCGTGATCAAATGAGATTATTTCAGGGAGGGCAGGATGGTGCAACTGTGGAAGCCAGTGTAATGCACCACATCAAGAAAGGGAATCGAAATAATCAAATGATCATACCGAAAGTTGCAGAAAAACTATTTGATAAGATTTAATATGCATTCATAATTTAAAAACACTCATCAAAATAGGAATAAAAGGCACATACCTCAAAATTATAGAAGTCACATGACAGCCACACAGTTACCATATTAGTGAAAAACTGAAAACTTTTGTCCTAAGATCTGGAACAAGGCAAGGATGCTCACTCTCTGGTACTATTCAACATAACTCAATTCCTGGCTAGGAAAAAAAAGATTAGAAAAGAATATTAAAGGAATCCATATTAAATGTAACTTTGATTTGCAGATATGTTAATATACCTAGAAAACCCTAAAGGCTCTAAAAATACCTAACGCAAAATAAAAGGATGAAAATCAACAAGCACCTTGGTGGAGTAGTGGTTTGGTCTGCTGCCTTTGGGCTAGCGTAGTCCGCATACATCCCAAGGATCCTGCTACACTTCCCAGGCTGGAGTGAACAACCAAGATAAATAACTAAATAAAATAAACGCTTCCTCCTTTCCCTCCCTGCCTGCCTGCTTCTGCTTGCTTTCATGCCTGCACATTTAAAAAAACATTTCGGGTGTTCCCTTTTGGCTCAGGTGGCTGAGACTGCTGGTTTGTGGACTATGAAAAGCCCAAGCACTCTCTGGGGTCAAAGCCCCTAATACAACTAACTGAAAATGCCTCTCTCCATCCTTCCTACCCTTCCTCCTCTAAAAAATGTCAGCAGTGTATCTATGTAAACAATAAAATTGAAAAAAGAGAAATTAAGAAGTTCCATTTATAATAGAACAACAACAAAAATACTTGGATATAAATTTAACAAAGCAGGTGAAAGGCCTAAATACTTTGAAAGCTACAAGACATTGATAAAATGAATAGAAGAACACAAAGAAATGAGAGACTAGTCACTAATCATGAATTAGAAGTTAGCATTAGTTAAAATGACTATCCTCACCAATGACAGCTATACAAGTATACTGTAATTCCTATCAAACTACCAGGAGCATTTTTCAAGGAAATTGAACAAGCAATACTGGAGTTTCTACAGTATTTAAAAAAGTCCACAGTTACCCAAAGTCATTCTCAGAAAAAATAATTATACAAGGATCACACTTCTAAATTCCAACAATACTGTAGAGCAATTGTAAAAACATGACATTAGAACAAAACCAAAAAACAAAGACAAAAGCCTGATCATTGAAATAAAGTTGGAAACTCAAATAAGACAAAGCCTATGTGGACTGTTAATTTATGGCAAAGATGCCAGGAGCATACAATGGGGGAAGGAAAGTCTGTTCAAGAAATGGTACTGCGAATTTGGTTAGCTACCTACAAATAAGTAAATAAATAAAGCTGATCACTCAGCAGCACCTTACATGAAAATTAACTCAAAATGTAGGCAACCATTGTAGGTTGGGAGTCTTAGAATTTGTGAGTAGAGCTTGAATTTGGTTTCACCTTCTCTGATAATTATTGTTAAATAACATACCCAGTATATTGAGAAACATACATGGAATTCCAACATCAGTATAATTGTGAGACAGCTAAAGTTCAAGTATAAGATGAGAGTATTCAGAAGCAGTCTTGTGAGTATGTGAGGTTAGAATGCCAGGGCTCTTGATAACAAAGAGCTCACAATAGAATTTTCAAGTATAGTTGGTGGAGAGGTGTTGTCCAAAGTTATGAGCAAGTGTGCTGGGCCTGTTACGGAAAATCCACTGACATGTGTTTAATTAGCAATTTTCCAAGATCGCAAAAGATATTTTTCCTTTAAAACACACCTATACTTACATCTCTTACCCAGGAAGAAGTACAAACTAAATTCTAGAAGCAACATCCTTGTCCCTAAGTACTTTTACTACTTAGGTAATGGACACATGCTCCTATCCTGCATCCTGTAAATCCCTCATCTAGGAGAATTCATACCATCTTTATTTCTCAGGTCATCAAAGAAGGGCCAGGACAAGATAGTCACAGACATAAGCAAAAAGTAAAGAAAAAGAAGGAAAGATCAATGGTGGTTGAAAAATTTCTGCTGAAATCTACAACTGTAGAGTAGGCAAATATTTTGACCGAATATATACTCATGAATCAAAAAATAAAAAAGTTAAAACAGTAAAAGAAAAATCAGTGAAATAATATTAGAATGTCTTTTAATGTAGTTTGTCACCTTAATTCGTTAGGGAGAAAAAATAATATCTGAAAATCAATACTTATTTTTGTTGTTTTTAGTTTATTGCTTCTAGGATTATTCATATTTATGGTTGTTTTTAATCTCATCTTAGGTGTCCAGTCATTGGATGAGCTGCATGAGACCATCCAGGAAAGCCAGGGAAGGTGGCGAGTTCTAAGTGCCAACAGGGAAAGATCAGATAAGGAGGGAAATGACTCATGTCATTTGAGCTCTATCCATATTTCTGAGCTGGTTGTAAATAATGGAGATTATTCAATAATGATGCCTGAGAAGTTTAATGTATTTAAAGATGTAGATCTTCCTGTTCACCTTACTAAGATACATGCTGTAGAGAAACCTGGGACCCAAAATACATCTGAGAAAAGCTTGAGATGTCCTGAGCATCCTACTAATAACTGTAGTCCAAGTGAGAATAATGACAACAAAATATTGCATCTTACTCACTTTCAGAGAACTCTCTTAGGAAAGAAAACTTTTGACTGTAAAGTATGTGGTAGTTATTTTAATAAAAAAATTAATTTTATTAAACATCAGAAAATACACAGAAGTGAAAAATCCTATGCATGTAAAGAATATAGAATAACTTTCCCAAGGAAATCAGCCTTCGCTGTACATCAGAGAATTCACATAGGAGAGAAACCCTATGAATGTAAGGAATGTAGGAAAACATTCTCCCAGAAGTCACACCTCAATGAACATCAAAGAATTCACACAGGAGAGAGACCCTATGAATGTAAAGAATGTAAGAAAACTTTCTTCATGAAGTCACACCTCACTGAACATCAAAGAAGTCATACAGGAGAGAAACCCTATGAATGTAAAGAATGTAGGAAAACATTTATCAGAAAGTCACATCTCACTAGACATCAGAGAAGACATACAGAAGGGATGAAACCCAATGAATGTAAAGAATGTAGGAAAATTTTCTCTAGTAAGTCTAATCTCATTTTACATCAGACAACTCACACAGGAGAGGAACCTTATCAATGTAAAGAGTGTAGGATGACTTTCTACTCTAAGTTACACCTCACTCTACATCAGAGAACTCACATAGGAGAGAAACCCTATGAATGTCTAGAATGTAGGAAAACTTTCTCCTCAAGATTATCCCTTATAGTACATCAGAGAACTCACACAGGAGAGAAACCCTATGAATGTAAAGAATGTGGCAAAGCTTTCTCCAGTAAGACAACCCTCACTAGACATCAGAGAAGACACACAGAAGAGATGAAACCCAATGAATGTAAGGAATGTAGAAAGACTTTCTACTGGAAGTCAGAACTCATTGGACATCAAAGAACTCATACAGGAGAGAAACCCTATGAATGTAAAGAATGCAAGAAAACGTTCTCCTTCAAGTCAGCCCTCACAGTACATCAGA
Source organism: Solenodon paradoxus (assembly GCA_004363575.1). Taxonomy (NCBI): domain Eukaryota; kingdom Metazoa; phylum Chordata; class Mammalia; order Eulipotyphla; family Solenodontidae; genus Solenodon; species Solenodon paradoxus. The sequence goes on along the minus strand of RJWH01007929.1, from coordinate 17,688 downwards.
GAATTCACACAGGAGAGAAACCCTATGAATGTAAAGAATGTAGGAAAGCTTTCTACAGTAAGACAACCCTTTCTACACATCAGAGAATTCATACAGGAGAGAAACCCTATGAATGTAAAGAATGTGGGAAAACTTTCTCCACAAAGATGTCCCTCATGTTACATCATAGAAATCACACAGGAGAGAAGCCCTATGAATGTAAAGAATGTGGGAAAACTTTCTCCTCCAAGTCAGCCCTCACTGTGCATCAGAGAATTCACACAGGAGAGAAACCCTATGAATGTAAAGAATGTGGAAAAGCTTTCTACAGTAAAACAACCCTCTCTACACACCAGAGAAGTCATACAGGAGAGAAACCCTATGAATGTAAGGAATGTAGGAAGACTTTCTATCATAATTCATCCCTAACTGTGCATAAGAGAATTCACACAGGAGAGAAACCCTATGAATGTAAAGAATGTGGGAAAGCTTTCTCCATGAAGTCACACCTCAGTGAACATCAGAGAATTCACACAGGAGAGAAACCTCATGAATGTAAAGAATGTGGGAAAACTTTCTCCATGAAGTCACACCTCAGTGAACACCAGAGAATTCACACAGGAGAGAAACCCCATGTATGTAAAGAATGTGGGAAAACTTTTCGCAGAAAGTCACACCTCACTAGACATCAGAAAATTCACACAGGTGCGAAACCCTATGAGTGTAAAGAATGTGGGAAAGCTTTCTCCATGAAGACACCACTCACTGTACATCAGAGAATTCACACAGGAGAGAGACCCTATGAATGTAAAGAATGTGGGAAAACTTTCTGCATGAAAACACCGCTCACTGTACATCAGAGAATTCACACAGGAGAGAGACCCTATGAATGTAAAGAATGTGGGAAAGCTTTTCTCAGAAAGTCACACCTCACCGTACATCAGAGAACTCACTTGAGAAAAGCCCTATGAATGTAGAGAATACGGGAATTCTTACCATTGGAAGTCAGACCTCACTATCCACCAGAGAACTGACACAGGATGTAATCTTGTAAAGCAGACACTGTCCATGTATTCACCATTCTTATGAGCATACAGCCTGCATTTCTGTCTTATCTTACCATGGTTTGGACTCTTAACTGAGTGCCAGTTTGGAGAATATGAACACAAGTAATGGATGTGACCTAAAATAGGCCAGATAAAAAGTTTGTATTCTTTCCTGATGATTCATATCCTATGTTCTTACAGTCAAATGACTGCTATGTTATAGCCTCAGCTTCATGGTTAAAGTGACTTAGGGTGGAAGAGATTGACCTGGGAGACTAGAGTCTTCAAACTATACATTAAAAAATTACCATTTGTGTTTTTTCTTGACTGGAAAATTGAATTTGTCATTGAGCTCTGCAGTGTTTGATTTGTTACAGTAGTTCTACATTTTAATCTAACAGAATTTAAAAAAGAATAGGTTTCTGAGAAATTACTCATAATAATATAGAAAGTTCACACAGGAGTAAACCTATGTTTTCCTCATTTATCTTTATGTCACTTGATAGAAAATAAATTATAAAAGGAAGGAATGCAACAAATGTAGAATGCTGTTGGGCAGACAGTTACATTCTGAAAATATACTAAAACTCAGTATCTTAAACATTTTAGAATTAAAGCAACCGCCAACATTTTTCAGAATTTCTAATGAAGTTTAGTTCATTTGGATTACAAGTCTTCCGACAGAAAATTTAAATATGTAGAAAATGTAAGAGAAAACTTGACTACACCATTAGTTCTCTACTGGGAAGGGTTTTGCCTCCAGTGGGACATTTTGCAATGTCACTCCTGGTGTTAGCACAGCTCAGTTCTTTTTCTTGTGTCCAGAGTAACTTCAGGACCTGGAGAGTCTAAGGTGCAGAGAAATAAACTGCCCAATAGAAATGTTTCCAGGATACATTTGAGATACTGTGAGGGATATGACATACTAGTGTGCCTGAATTCGAAGGTAAAATGACACTATCCACTTTCTGTTCAGAGTTTATATTTCATCCACATGCATGTATGCTCACAGTCTTAAAGATTTAGGGTTGTTTTCTCAAAATGCAGGATCTTCTATAGCTCTAGGTACATGTAGTCTATTTGAATGCTGTTGTAAGTGGTTCCTCAGTCTATTGACCTGTGACCTGAAGTGACCACTTATCTGATGTGCACACACTTAACATGCAACAGTAGTGTAAAAGGTTGACATCTGTGAAGATGTCTTTAAATTTTAGCTGAGGAGTTATTATAGAGAAGTTATATTGTTTTGTTTGAAACGTGTTACAAACCTGGAACGCCCTGGTGGAGCAGCAGATAAATCAGTCGCCTCTGAAAGAGCAAGCCACATTCCTCTCGGTTCAAGTTCCAGTCCCTGGGGAAAGCAAACACTGAACTAAATAAAAATAAAAATGCTTCTTCCTTCCCTATTCCTGCCTGCACCTTTCCTTTAAAAATCAACAAACTTTTGATCTGGGCCAAAGACATTGGAGTCAGATCTAATGCAATTAAAAAGTCAGCAACCTTGTTTGAGAAGTCATGGGGATCATGGAAACTGATAACTATGGACTTTTAGCCCAAGGGTAGAATTTACTTTTCACCCTTTTCTCGAGAAGCAATAACCAATGATGTGTTGTCAAGAAAAGTTTGTTCACACTAGATTCTTCATGTAAATCATCATTCTATTCTTCCCATAAAAACCATTTAATTGTGACATATTTTAGTTTTACTGGAATCTATTCCAAATTACAGATATTTGGAACCAAATCATGTGCTTTTCTTTCAGTGGCCTCTTGAGTTCCTAGGTTAACGGCAGCACAGGGGTAGGACGGTGACACTTCGTTCAGGGAGGAGCCACTTAGCCATTGCTGCTCAGAGAATCTCAAATCCAGCACAGCAACTCAGTTCCTTGTGTAGTGCATCAGTTAAGGGAACAACTAACTGCAATTGACCTTTGAGCAGTATGTGTTTAAGCACGGGTCCGCTCACAAGTGGGGTTTTTCAATAAATATGAAAACAGGTTCCCGACAATTTGAGTAAATGCACAGATAAACCACACAACCTAGAAATTTTGAAACAATTGAGAAAATGTTAGGTCATGAATGCAGGAAAATATTGATAGTCTTTTTAATCAAGTACCATAAATCTATAAATGCAAATCTATTGTAAAAAAGCTAAAAAGTTATTAAAACTTCTGTTCGGACTAAGTTGTATTTGATAGGAAGCTATGTTAACTCATAACTGCGTGAACTTAATAATACACATTGTGCTGTCAATTTCATAACCATGTACGGGTGCCATTTCAGTGAGCTCGTGTTATGATTTTCAACTTAAAATTCCATTTGCTACTCATTAACATGTGCAATTCATGTCTCCATACCATAGTACAAATAATTTTGAGGTTCTTATGCAGGTTTCATTGTGTTTAGTTCATGTCATAACACTTCAGTAGCACTAGCAGAGTATAGAAATGCCCTTGTGATGCTGGAAGTCTCAGGAAATCGAAGTCATGACATAATCAAGAGAAATTGACTTGTGCACCATAGATTCAGATCTGTAGCTGTGGTTTTCTTTCAAGATGAATGAATCTGTTGTAAGGACCATTTTGAAAATAAAAGTTCATAAAGCCACTGTAACCACACACACCAGAGTTGCAACCATGTTTCACTTTTTGCAAAATGCAGTATTTGGTGTCATATGCTATTAATGTAGGTGCTGAAGGGTGTTCATACTGGAGCCAGATGAGTCAACTTATGGGAGTGATAGTGCAGGATAGTACTGTGATATGTTTGTCCTTGGGATTTCTGTATTTTCTTTAGCTTAATTATTGAGACTACAATACAGAAAACTTGCAATATATGTGTTACTTGGATCGACTTCTGGATGGGGACATGACAGGAAGCACTTTCAGGTTGCTCCCCACAGACAATGAAAAAAAATCACCTATTTTCCTGAGACAAACACCAAGAAACAATGGGCACTTCGGCTGGAGACAGATGAGCTGACGACTAATGTTGGGTGTGGGTGCCTGGCAAAGTTCACTGAAGCTGCAGATTTGGATTCGGGATGGAGCTCAGGAGTCTGGACGCATGGTGCGACAGAGGCTAGGGATTTCAGGACCAGCTGCAGAGGCAGCAAGATGCAGTCCCAGTGGGGCTGAGCTGTGGAGCTGCAGAGGGACAACTTGGAAGGGAGCGAAAGGTGAGCCAGTGCACCAGGAGCTGAGCTGTAGCCTGCGTGGTAAAATGGCTCTTGGCACAGCCGTAACCAGAAGTCAGCCGGAGAGCTCAAACCCCTCCCACAGCCATTTCACACCAGAGCCTAGAGTCCAGAGTGAAAATCCAGCCCACCGGAAATCCAGACCATGGGATGCCCCACCTCCTGGATTACAGTGAGAAGGCAGTTCCAAACCTCAATGTTACCCACAAGCGCCACCTTGTGTGTAGAAGCGAAACTGCAGCCTGATTGCCCATCCTTGGCAAGTCAAACCTTTGCAGCACCAGGGAAACCAAACCCTCGGAAATATAAACAGAATGCTAACTAGAGCAAAGGCACAGATAAATATATATGAAATGATGGATCCAATTAAAAAACCCAGGGGAAAATCTAAATATAGCAGATATATGTAAATTACCTAGAGAGGAATTTAGGGTAACTGATTAGCATACTCATGGGAATCTAGAAATTAGTAGAGGCAGTAAACAAAGTAAAGAGAAGAATTAAAACAAGACATCAAACATGTAAGAGATATGATGACTGGATAGAGAACTCAATAGAGGGATACAATAGTAGGATGGATGAAGCTTCCAATAGAGTCAGCTATCTGGAATATAGAGGAACTCAAGCGAACCAAAAAAGAGAAAAAAAATTCAAAGAATCGAAGACAGCATTCGAAACCTCTGGGATAACATCAAAAGGGATAACATTCACATCATAGGGGTCCCAGAGGAAGAGAGAGAAAAGTGGGCAGAAACGATATTTGAAGAAGTAATAGATGACAATTACCCCAATCTGAAGAATGAAGCAAGCCTCCAGATCCAGGAAGTTCAAAGTCTTCCTAATAAAACAAATCCAATTAAAAAAAGTGAAGATGGAAGTCCCATATGATCCTATTATTCCACTTCTGGGCATCTACCCAAAAGATACAACAGCACCCATCAGCAGAGATGTATGCACCCCCATATTTATTGCAGCCCTGTTCACAATAGCTAAGAACTGGAAATTACCTAAGTGCCCAATATCCGATGAATGGATAAAGATGTAGTTCATATACACGATGGATACTACACAGCCTTTAGCAGATATGAAACCTTGTCACTTGAATCAACATGGATGGGACTGGAGGATATGATGCTAAGTGAAACAAGTCAAGAGAAGAAAGACAAGATACTAGAGGACCTCATTCATAGATGGAATTGAAAAGCCAAAACAAAGGAACAGGTGAAACAAAACCAGTCCTTGGACACTGGAAATAGAACTGAGGTGACCATTAGGGAATGCAAAGGGGGTGGGACAAATGGTGGTGGAACCCACTGAACAGTGGTAAAGAACACTTGGTGATGTGGTGGAGAGCAGGGTATGTTGACATATCTGAACAATTGGGAAATACACATATGAGTTTATTTTAATGTTTAAAAAGTAAAAATAATTTAAAAAGTGAACAACACCAGAAGTCACTAAGAGCGGCTACCATGAAACTGCAATCGTTTTTAAAATTGATAACAAGAAATGAAATTGTTTCTTTGTTTTCCATTTTATATCACATCATACATTCTCTATGACTTCCAGTTTTAAGAACAATAAGATATTTCACCCATCCAGATAAACCATGCTGAAGAAAACATCGCAGGTACCCTCCCTCCATTTGGGTGCCCCTCACCCTTCTCTACTGGACAAAGATGCAGAGGAATTTTTCACAATTTTCCCTAGGGTTCTCGGACATTAACATTTGAAATCACCCTTTATTTACCTCTTTAATATTCAAAGACAATGTACCTCAGTTCTGATCTCTAATTTCTAACAAGTAGTGCAAGTCAGACTGGCTACTCCAGGGTCATCTTTAAAGTAACACCACACTAGGTTCTCCTCTGTGACTCAGGCAGTGAAGATGCAGACTCTGAAAGCCCGGGGCCTGGGTTGGAGAAGCGCGGGTGGGAGTGGACAGTGTACTGTTAACTGGATTTAAGCCCTCAATGAATTATCGAGCTTTATATCACAGGAATTATTTTTAAGAAAGGAAGAATCAGCTTTAGTTTGGTTTAACACCACAGCCTTGGTACTGAATCAGGGCCCTTGGGCTCTGCATGGTCCCCAAGCCAGAATCTCAGCTGCCTGAGCCTCAGGCGCACGCCCGGTTTCAGGAATCTGTTTATGGCAGTTCTTATCCAAGACTGAGGCAGACAACCAAGATGGACAACTAAATAAAAAACAATAAAAGTGTTTCTTCCTCCTCTCCCTGACTACCTGCCTCTGCTTACTTTCACTCCTGACGTCGCCTTTTATTTGAAAAAAGCGGGCACCCTGGTAGAGCGGCAGTTGGTTAATCGCCTCTGAGAGAAGCAGGACACACACTTCGGGGTAAGAGTCCTGGCTGTGGGACAGGCAACCACTGTGAACAACTAAATAAAGATAAAAATAAAGGAATGCCTTCTCATCTTTCTTCCTTCATTCCTGTCTGTCTGCAACAGACATGACTTTAAAACAACATGACTGAAGTAGACAGCTGATGCACCAGTGGCCTGGGCTGGGAGGATGAGTCCAGCGCCCCGGGGGAAGCCCAGACAACAGTGCCCCTTCCCGCCCCCGTGGGCGGTGCTTCCTTCACACCTGCCTGAAAAGGGTCTGCAGAAACCCAGTGTCCCCTTTTCTTCAGAGCTGGAGCATGGGGTGGGGTTTGCCCATGGAAAACGGGTGAGGGGGAGTCGTCGACGGCTGCCCAGGGGCGCCCCCGGGCTTGTCGGGAGGACGCACCTCCGGTGAGCGCTGGCTTTCGGGCACTTGGCAGGGGCTGCCCTCCAGGACGACCTGAGGAGAAGTGGGGACTACAGGTCTCAGCGCCATCCCTCCTGGGGCACTAAGTCAGCAGAAAGGTGGGAACAGTCCAGAAAGACAGTGTTAGGCTGGCCCAGAAGGACAAAATGGCGGCCACGCCCGCGAAAAAGGAAGCTGATGAAACCACACCTGGAATCACAGGACCGATCCCCAGCTGCGACGAAATTCTTCTGCTTAAAGAGCGCGCTTCCCTTCGTTCGAGCGCGACTTCCCCGGCCCTCGTTCTCCGGACTGGAGACCCTCGCCCGGGTGTGCAAACCCCGATAAAGCCCTGGCTATTCGACTTTTTGTTTAATTGACTTTCTCTCCTCGCGGAGCCCAGAAAAAACCTTTCATTTTGGTGCTCGAAACCCGGGGGGAGTCGTTGTCTGCTGAGGACCGCTCCTCTCCCCGCTCCCCGAGGAGGTCTCGTGGCTGCCCCTCCAGTCCGGACTACGAACCAGGGTAAGTGCCACCGTCCCAAATTTTTTGGTCCCCAACCGCTGAATCCGGGCCCCTGGGTACTGATACCGAGAGACTGCTCTCACGACAAATCGCAGTGCTGCGTCCGGGTGGCCCTCTCGGAGAGACTGCTCTCCTCCTCCGTCGGGGTCTAAGTTAGGGAGACGTTCCTACACTCCGATTCCCATTTTTCTGACCCGCTCAACAGATTGGGTTGCGGGACGCCAATTCCCTATCTGTTGTTCCTTGGGGACCATAAAATGAGGACAAGAATCCAAACCCGATCCCAGCCTTAAGCGAAAGCGGCTGATTTTTCTGTCTATCACAGCCAGGCCCATTATACCAGCCCGACAATCGCAAGCGCTGGCAGAAGGCACTTTCGATTTTGCTACCCTGATGGACTTAGACAATTTCTGCAGATGGACTGGGAAATGGTCTGAGGTTCCCTACATCCAGGGCTTTTGGACTTTGCGCTCCTGCCCAGACCCCTGCGCTCGGCGCTCCACTGCCCGGGTTCTCCTTGCCAGGGGCGGTTCGGAGCCTGGCCGCCCTTCCGAACCCTCTGCTCCGGAACTTCTTCCTCCTTCTCTAAATCCCCTGAAGATCTCACCTCTCCTACTCCTCCTCCCTCCCCCTATCAGCCACAGCCAAGCCCTCCTACTCCTACTCCGGCTTTGTTCCTTAACAGGCTAACCGAGGCCATGTTACTCTGTACCCGCTTAGATCCAACATCTAATGTGGGGCGACTGTTTTGGCTACTCATTTTATCTCCCAGTCAGCCCCAGACATCCGAAAAAAAAATTTTAAAGGCCAAGGATGGTCCCCAAACCCCCATCTGAGATTTGGTGAACATGGCATTTAAGGTTTTCAATAATCGGGAAGCAGAGGCTGAGGCTGCCCTCCAGGTACGCTTGCAGCAAAAGGTAGCCCTGCAGACCCAGGCTATGCTGGCGGCTCTGTGGCCGGTGTCAACGGGGGCTAAGCCTAAATCTGGGCCAAAGAACACCCCGCCTGGGGCCTGTTTCAAATGTAACAAGGGGGGACACTGGGCCCACCAGTGTCCCCAACCCCAGCTGCCCAGGAAGCCTTGCCCAGACTGCTGGCAGCTTGGCCACTGGAAGGATGCTTGTCCCCCTAAGAGCTCATCCTCGGCGTCTCCATGTGGAGAATTAGCTCAAGGCACGAACTCACCCCGGGCCACATCGGAGTTTCTTGGGCTCCTGGATGACTGAGGCAGCCCGGACTCGAAGACCCCCATCACCCTCGCCAAGCCCAGGGTAACGTTGCAGGTAGCAGGTAAGTCCATCTCTTTTCTTGTGGACACGGGGGCTACCTACTCTGTTTTACCATCTTTTTCTGGACCCCTAGTTCCTTCCCAGATCTCGGTCATGGGGGTAGATGGGACCCCATCTTGTCCCCTACGGACCCCTCCACTTAACTGTAGCCTGGACCGGTTCCCATTCTCCCATTCCTTCCTTATCATCACCAGACAGGTTAATGTAAATCCCTTGGGGGCATGAATAGCACCCACCCAGTGCCTCTCTGCAGGGGCGTGTGAATCTTCTTTCCTTAAATTAAAAAAAAAAAAATTTAAAGTGAAAGGTGCCTTGGCTAAAAGCTCCTGTGAAGAACTTCCCTTTCCTATTCCCCATTTTTTTTTTTTAATTGCTGTTTCAGAGTCTGATTAGCCCATTCAACAATGGCTTGGCCTTGAGAATTATAAGGAATTCCAGTGGCATGTCTGATGCTGTGCTGGCTTAAAGAAGTAGTAAATGCCTGTGAAGTATATGCAGGGGCATTATGCGTTTTCAGTTGTTTTGGGAGGTCCACAATGGACACATTGGCGAACTATATTGCTTGATTGTGCCTTAGAAAGGTGGAATATCTGTTGTAAACTTTTACTATTACAATGAGTAAGGCTGTGCCGATCGGTGGCTGGTGAGATGGTCCCAACGAGCTGGCAGATGAGTGTTTGGAGCTGTGAAGATGGAATTGAGAGTCCGTCTGTTTCTGTTCTGATAAGGGTGGTCTCGATGTTTCTGGCAGCACTGATTGCATGTTGAGAATCTGGGACAATGTTTGCAGGCTGGGGGATGTTTTGGGGGGCTCCCATGGCAGCAGCTGGCTCTGCTTGCTGCATGGACGGGAGTCCTGAGTCCCAAGCCTTGGTTGTGGTACCCCAGTGGGCTGCTTTGCCATTGCTGCTGCCATCTGTGAAGTGGGTTTGGGCCGATGGCAGTGCTGTGGGATTTTTTTTGGTGAAATCCAATTAGTTGGTTTTGAAGGTTGAAGAGAGTTTGTTTGGAGGGTAGTGATTGTCAAGGATTCCTGTATGGTCAGTGGTGGCTGCTTGCCGATCCAGGCAATTTTTGGAAAGCCTCACTGATTTGTAATTTAGTTAGTGGCAGGATGATTTTCTCTGGGTCAAAGGCTATGAGCTGGCGCAAACTTTGCCGACCATAAAACACCACAAGACTGAGCTTTTCAAGATAAGTTTGCAATTTTTTTGTTTGTTTGCTGGTTGGGTAAGAACACCCATTCAGTGATTTATTTTTTCCTTTTGAGTTAGCACTCCTGTAGGAGAGTGAATGGTGGGAAACGCCGATAATTGACAGGGGAGAGGAAGGTCAACTTGATGGAACTGGGCCTGTTGAGTGTGCTGCCTGCTCAATGAGTTCTAGTTTGCGTTTTGCTGCTGGAGTTCGATTGCTTCATAAGCTCCCCATTGCTGTAAAAGATCTCTTCCACATAGATTGACAGCTATGTTGGTGATATAGGGCTGAAGAGTTCCCATTTGCCCATCAAGTTCTTGTAGGAACAGTGCTGCTTCTACGTAAACGAAAGCGGTCTGGTAGAGGAAAACGTCGACACTCTCCAAAATCTTAAAGATAAGTTGAAAAAGAGCTATACCCCTCTAGAAATGGAGACCCCATGGTGGTGCTCCCTGATTTTTACTACTTTGGCCCCAATCCTTGGACCAGTTTTGATAATCTGTGTATTACTAATGCTTTCTGAGATTCCTCTAGGACAGGATCCGTGAAGCCTCCCGGGTTACCTTCAACCAGATGCTGCTCCAAACCAGAGTCTACTCTCCTGTCCAGACTGGGCCAGACAACGCCAACCTCTGACCCCTCCCCTCTGTGCCCCACCTGTCAGCAGGAAGTAGCCAGAACGATCGCGGCGCCCCTTTATCCTATCAAAGAGGTTGGAATGTTAGGCTGACCCAGAAGGACAAAATGGCGGCCCAGAAGGACAAAATGGTGGCCATACCTGGGAAGAAGGAAGCTGACAAAACCTCACCTGGAATCACAGGACCAATCCCCAGTCACGACGTATGAAGCCCGCGAAATTCTTCTGCTTAAAGAGCGCGCTTCCCTTCCTTCGGGCGCGACTTCCCTGGCCCGCGTTCTGCGGACCGGAGAAACTCACCCGGGTGAGCAAACCCCGATAAAGCCCTGGCTATTCGACTTTTTGTTTAATTGACTTTCTAATTGACTTTCTTTCCTCATGGAGCCCAGAAAAACCCTTTCAGACAGGGGCCCCCAGCTTCTGGGTTGAGCTACAGTGTGGGGTCCCTCTCTCCGGGTCTCAGTCACACCGTGATGCACCCCCTGCCTGCTACCGCATCCCTGGGAGGGCTCCCCCGCCCCTTAGTGCACAGCCTGTCCCCTCCCATGGAGACCGCTCCGGGATTGTCCAGGTCCTTTTTGTGGTGGAGGCCGGCGGTGTTACTGTCCTGTATGCGAGGGACTCTGACCCTTTCTTCCCCGCTTGGAGGTGGTGGGGCACTGACCTGTGACCAGAGCCTTTCCCACCCAGAAGCCCGAAGGTGACCCAGAGCCCTCTGGCCCCTGGTTTCTCATGGTCCAGAGCTCGCTGGAGGCTGGGATCTGGAGGTGCAGAGCTGGGGCCAGAGTGGGCAGGAGGCCCTGGAGGTCTTTGTGGGTCTACTGACCGCTCCAAGCCCTGTGTGGAGCTGTCGGGTGGGACACCAGCAAAACCCAGCCAGGCGCTGATTGGGCATGGCCACGTGGGACAACGGATGTCCCCGAATGACCTGTTGATTTCAAGGTGACTTGAAAAGTCCCTTGCTCCCTGCTTTGGTCATGGAAGGCTCCTCCCAGGTGAGGGTGTTGGGGTTATGCTAGGGATTGGTGACAGGGGACCAGGCCCTGAAGGTCACTGTGGTCTGAGGGCAGTTTCTGCCACCAGCTTTGTGCTGTTCAAATTTCTCTACATAGTTGTCGAATTTGCTATTTAAAATTTTCATGATCATGGCTATTTTAGTGTGAATAGAGGGTTACATAATTGATTGACAAAAACAGGCCTGGGTGATGCCAGTCTGTGCTAAGAGCTCTCTCTCTCTGCGTGTGACATTTTGGCAGGAATCTCCAATGGTTTTGTTGCTTACTGGTGGCTGCAAAGACAGGTCTCATGTTCTTTTCAGCTGGAATTGCTCCTGGGAACAGGGGCTGACATCTGGGGAGGTGGGGGTTGGGGGTCATAGGGAGGCAGGAGAAGCCAGGTCTGTGGGATCAATTGGCTGAGTCTGGTAGGTATGAGAGGTATGAAGGTTTAGGGGGCCACATTGCCCCATTATTCCATATATTGTGGCCAGGCTGTACTACAGAAAAACATGAGGTGTTTGGAGTGCAAGTCCTGCAATAGCCCCAAGCAATTCAGATTGCTTAAAAGAAGACCAGTCTCTCGGTACAAACTGCTTTGATTCCATAGTGGCTCTTGTTCCAGAAAACATGGGAAGAATGACCCAGAATGCTTTGAGAATCCAAAAGGGTTTATTGGAGGCTCAGAGTTGGATAAGGCTCTAAAGTAATGCACCAGCCCTGGGGGAGGGGGTGGAGGAGTATTATTTGTTTTTTTTTTTAAATAGGAGATTGGCTTCTACTGTTAGCAGGTAGAGCTGGTTTTAAGGGTATAGAAGGTAGGGCGGGCTTTCCATTGCTCCAGGTCAACAAGATGTAGGGCTTGGTGATGCTGCAATTTACTCAGTGACAGGACTCCTCTGGGACTGTGGAGACAGAATCTGTGAAGAAATCTAGTAAAATGTTATAAAAGACAGTCAAAACATCAGAAAAGGGCCTAGGGTCAAAAGGTCTTATCAGGAAAGGTTGAGACATATTTGTTGAGAATCCAGTTCAGATGTTATAGAAGGAAACTCTTAGGTGGAGTTTACTAAATGGCATTACTTATGCCTTCCTGGGAGTCCCTGTCCTATCAAGAACAATTTCACAAGTGTCCTTATGTCCTCTGTCCCCCATCCCTGCAGATCCTTTGACCCTAGGAGTGCAAATCGGCCTTGTAAAACATGACTCATAAATATTCATAATATTTAGGGATAATTTTTTGAATGTGTTTTAAGTCATAGCTTCCTCCTGCCCGGCAGCAGTGGACCTGCCACCCACCTACCTGTTTGGACAACGTGGTGCCTCCTGGGCCTCCCAGACCTCCGGAGGGAGCCCGCCGAGAGGTGAGGGCAGGAGGACACACATGGGCTCTCACTACGGTGGGAGCCTCCCCATCCCCAGAGACTCCCCTGCAGAAGAACTGCCCCTTAGGATCTCACAGGGAAGCCGCCATGACTGGAATCCCAGGCTGTGTCTTGAATACTCCTCAGCGGTAACCCTGCGCTGTGCAGAGAAACGAGCAGGGAGCAGGTGCTCTTGGTCATGGGCTGCAGTGCACATGAAGGTCAGGGTGAAGGGGATGATTCCTGCCCTCACCCACCACGTGCCTGTGTGTCGACACACCTGGTTCCCTACCTGACTCCCCTTTCTACTTACTGAAGCCCCACCTTGCCCACTGAGTCCAAGCAATGTCCACCTTGCTCTGGCTGGGTTCTGGATGTGCCTCAGGTCTGCAGCAGCTGTCTTTCTCTCACCTGCTCCATAGGATTCCTGCCTGTGGTGCCTCAGGAAGGGTGGTTTGATGAGCCTGTGCAGGCTCACAACCATACCAGCACAGCCTCCAGAGCAGGCTGCCTGTCCCTTTTCACTCCGGGGTCCAGGAGCTGGCCTTGTGGGTGGTCAACAATGACCTGGATGCCCATTCAATGTGCAGTCCTGGAACACCTTCCAGGAGATGTGGGGTCCACAGGTGGAGACAGAGAGCTGGGTCTGCACAGGGTGAGGCCAGGGTCTAAGGATGAGATTCTGTTGCTGGAGCAACTTGAGGCTTAGCACCAACATGGTTCTGGAAAGAATTCTTGAGACATTTAAAAGGGAAATTCACAGATTTATTTGAGAAAAAAAAAAAAGCAAAAGCAGAGAGAGCTTCACTGATTAATGTATTACTAAATTTATACCCCTCCTTTAGCCCAAGAAATGAGCTATTGATAAGAAGGTTTGGTCACCACGTTTGGCCAGAAGTGTCCATATACACCCCAAGCACCTATGTTTGCATCCTGGGCGTGGTGGGCTGGGGAAAACCAAAATGAACAATTAAAAAATGCTTTTTCCTCCTCCTTCCCTGCCTGCCTCTGCCCACCTTCATTCCTACCAGCACCTTTCCTTTAAAATATAAAATAATTTCACTGACAAGCGTTTCTAAAGGAATTACTTAGGAAAAAAGAATTAGGAGCAAAGGTAATCTGGCTCATGCTCTGGAATAAATCTTTTCAGAGACACATTCCAGAGACAGCTGAGGACATCGCAGCACGTGGACATTCACGAGGTATCTGTCCCATGGGACAACCATGACTTCAGGTCCCAGCTGTCAGCAGAAGCTGGAGGGCTGCAGGGTGACGCTGAGGAAGGACGCTGGCAATGCGGAACGGAATTGATCGGTTAAGTGCCACTCCGGGGACAGTCAAAGGTGCACAGCCCGCCCACAACTTCCACCAGCGCATCTTTGAGGACCAGAAGTTCCCGAAGGAGTGTGAGAAGGGGCTTCTGGGAAATGTCATCTCGCAAAATGGCGACCATCGCGAGATCCCGGGCGAGAATTCACAACTAATTGGCTACAAGGCAGAACCGCCATTAAAACCCCTCCCTCCAGAAGTTTAAATCCTTTCGCTCCTGGTCCTCTTTGCTGTGTCCATGTGGATGTGACTGAGGTGGGTATGAGGGGACCAGACAGAGTGAAGACAGAGAGGACAGTGCAGGAGTGTGGGGGAGGGAGGAGCAGACACTCAGGACACAGGAGTGAGAGTCCCTGTGATGGGGTGAGTGTCGTATGAGGGTATTTTTCTACCTGTGTGTCCACTGCTCTACACTGTAACCCGCTCCCTGTGTCTCCATTTCTTGTAAAGTGCACAGTGAGCTGAATGTTTGTCGACCCCAGTGACGCTTCTGTCATTTTCTCGCCACATTTGAAATGATGGCCTTGATCTCCTGGAGATTCCCATCAGCTTCTCAAACGGTCTCTCCAAAGACATGTTCTCTTGTTCCCCGAAGTGTTCGTTTTCTCCCCTGAGTATAGCTTTTAATACTCCTCGCACTGGGCCACGTGCTCCACACTCACACACTTTGACTGAGTCAGGCCCCGTGCGTTGAACGTCCCACGTGTTTCTCTTCAGCTGGGCCCCCTCCCCAGCCTTTACATCAATGGCTCAATTCCTGGCTGACTGTCCCTTCCCAGAGACACAGCAAGCTCAGCAGATCCGGAATGAAAGCCATGTCCTCCCCCTGCCTGTTTGTGTGTTTATCCCTCCAGCCAGTGGCTCGAATCTGCAGCAGGCATTTCTCCTGGACTCCCCCCTCTCAGGCCTCATCTCCTCTAAGAGTCCAGCTGCTTTGGTTGTTCTTTTTGTGTCCCAGTGTCTGCTCTGGTGCCCACACATGAATATACAGTCACTTTCTATTCTACATTAGAACTGCCATTCTGGTCAAAGCCCGCTGGAACCTCAGTCTGTCCTGCTCCCCAACATGTGGTGACAGCCTGGGGGTCCAGTGGAGCGGCTTTAGGAGTGAGACGTGTGAGCAGGTCAAGGCAAAGACCCTCTTGAGAATAAAACATGCAGCACTGGTGTCGTCATGTGTGACTTCATGAATGTGTATCAGTGGTTCTGTGTGTGGTGTTTATTACCGTGTCGTATACTTACAGTCCCACGTGTCCTGCAGCATCTCCACACTCTTCAGGTGTTATTTCCACTGATGGTGAAAACGACCAGAGTGTGGGTGTGCACATCCCTCGTGACTATGATTGTGTCCCAGCGTCAGGTTAATACTTGACTCATTTTATTCTTTTGTCCTAAGTGCACATACTTCAATTTTGCCATTTCAATCCTTTGTAATTTGTTCATAATTGGCATGTAGTCTCTTCGCAGTATTGTCCTGCTGTCACATATCCATCTCCAGATTTTTATCATCTGCACATGAAACTGTCCCCACTGAATACTGAGTCCCCATCCTCCTCCACAGCCCCTGACACCCACCGTTTCTCTCTCTGTCTCTGGAGGTGACTTCTGTGGAATCGAGCAGCGGGTGTGTGTCTGCGCCTGGCAGTTTCACTTCACAGTGTCTTCACATTTCATCCACGTCGTGCAGGTGTCAGAGCTGACTTCCTTTTAAAGGCCCGTCGTTCCTCTGGACGTGTCCCTCCGCTGTTGACCTGCTGCTCCAGGCCGGGGCTGCATCTACCTTTCGTTCCAGTGAATAATGCTGCTGAGGACCTGAGTGTTTGCTGGCTTTTCACCCTCCTCTTTTGCTGTTTTTGGCTGTACGGAGTGTGAGGCCCATGTTGTTAGTTGATGATTTCCATGAAACTGTGGTTAGTTTTTAGGAATCATCACTTCGTCTTTCCTATAGGCCTCACCAGTTTATGGTCTTACTAACAGTGCACAAAAGTTCCAGTTTCTCCATGTCCATGCCAGCACTTGTTTTCTGTTTTCTCTTTTTTATTCTTTAAAGGAAAGGTGCAGGCAAGCATGAAAGCAGTAGTAGGCAAGCAGGCAGGAAGAGAGGAGGAAGAAGCATTTTATTTTTCATTTAGTTCACACTGGTTTTCCCCCCAGACTTGGGACATGAACCCGGGGTATGTGGCATGTGTCCTTTGGAGGTGATTGACCTAACCACTATTACACCAGGGCATGTCTCTCTTTATTTTTAATACCATCCTAATGGGTACAAGGTGTTATCTCATAGTGTTTTGATTTGCTATTTCTTATGTGTGATCTTGAGCACTTTTAATGTGCGTATGACTATTTGCACATCTATTTTGTGGAAATATGTATTCGAAACCTATGCCCATTTTAAAAAATGAACTTTTTTTTAAAGAGGAAGGCAGTCAGGGAGGAATAAAGTCAGGTGGGAAGCAGGCAGACTGGAGAGGTGAGGAAGAAGTTGTTTTATTTTGTTGTGGGTCCTTGGGCTATATGTGGACTGTGTCCTAGTCATGAACTTAACACCTGAGCCACCAGGGCATGTGAAATGGACTATTTTTATTTTTATTTTTATGTTTTAAAAGTAAAGGTGCAGGCAAGAATGAAGAAGAGAGAACAGGAAGAAGCATTATATATTTTTACTAATTGTTCATTCTGTTTGTTGCCCTTGATACTAGGATACAAACCCGGGTCCTCGGTGTGTATGTGGATTGCGCTGAACCTTTCCTCCACCAGGGTGTGGCCAGGCTTTATTTTTATAACCATCGTGGGCTCACAGCACATCGAGCATCAGGTGTGGTGATTTCCAATGTGCCTCCTGCCCAAGCACACACAGTAAAACCTGTGACTTGAATGGCCCCATCTGAGTTGTTTTTCACAATTCTTAATCCCACATTGATGAGTCCTTATCACCTAAAGTCCATAATTTACATTATGGTTCACCCTTAATTTTGTACATTTAATCAGTTTGGAAAAATGTACCTGAAATGATGCATCCACCGTTGTCCACCCACAGAGCAGGTCCGTTGCCTTAGAGCCCTGTGCGCCTTCTCGTCTTCCTTCCTCCTGAGCCCTGGAAGCCACTGATGTTTTTACCTCTTCTTAGTTTTGCCTTTTACAGAATGTCAGGCAATATTTTACCTAATATAGTTGGAATCGTACATTGTGGAACCTTTTCAGATTGGTGTCTCCTAGTCCCTGGCACGCCTTTAAGGTGACTCCGTGTCTTTTCTGACACGATTGTGTTCCTGCAGCCTCACACCAGTGTCTGTGCTGTTGACGCAGCAATTTTTCTTTCCAGATGTTGAATATTGTTTTTGTGGGTCTCCTTTTCATTGTGTCTGTGTTGGGTTCAGT
>RJWH01007928.1:0-35274 GCA_004363575.1 Solenodon paradoxus | reverse complement strand
TTAGGTAATTTCCAGTTCTTAGTTATTGTGAATAAGGCTGCAATAAACATGGGAATAGATACATCTCTGCAGATGGGTGCTTTGTATCTTTTGGGTAGTTGCCCAGAAGTGGAATGATGGGATCACATGGGATTTCCATCTTCAGTTTTTTGAGGAGTCTCCCAACTGTTCTCTACAGGGGTTGTACCAATTTGCACGCCCACCAATAACGTAAAAATGTTCCCTTTTCTCCACATCCTCTCCATTATTTGTTGTTTCCAGACATTGGATGACAGCCAGTCTTTCAGGTGTAAGGGGAGAACTAATTGTTGTTTTAATTTGCATTTCCCTGATAAACAACAAGTACAAACACAATTTCATGTGCCTGTTGGTCATGTGTATATCCTCTTCAGAAGTGTCTCTCCAATTCCTCCTCCTACTTTGATTGGGTTGCCTGTTCTTCTGTTGTTGAGTTTTAGGAGTTCTTTGTATATTTTAGACATAAAGCCTTTATTGGAAATATAGAATGCAAATATCTTCTCCCAGTTAGTAGGTTTCCTTTTGATTTTTGGTGATGTTTCCTTTGGTCATGAATAAACTCCTTAGTTTGATGTAGTTATAGTTGTTTATTTTTCTTTTTGTTTCCCTTAATGGTGGAGTTGAATCACCAAAGTCTTCTCTATGACTGATGTCATGGAAAGTCTTTCCTATGTTGTCTTTTAAGAGCTTTATGGTTTCTGGTCTTATGTCCAAGTCTCTATACATTTTGAGTTAATTTTTGTGAATGGTGTTATAGAGTGGTCTAGCTACATTCTTTTGCATGTGGCTGTCCAGTTTTCCCAACACTATTTGTTGAAGAGACTTTCCTTTTCCCACTGAATGCTTTTGGTTCCTTTGTCACAGATTAACTGACTGTATGTGAGTGGGTCACTTTCTGGTGATTCAGTTCTATTTCACTATCTGTACTTCTACTATTATTCCAGTTCCATACCATTTTGATCATTATTGCTTTATAATATTGTTCAAAGTCTGGAAGTATAATCCTTCCAGATTTGTTATTTTATCTAATGATTGCTTTGGGTATTTGGGGTCTTTTGTTTTTCCATACATATTATAAGAATTTTTGTTCTATTTCCTGGAAATAAGCCAATGGTATTTTATTGGGATTGCATTAATCTATATATTATATATATATATATTTCTTTGGGAAAGATGGCCATTTTAATGATATTGATTCTTCCCAGTCACAGGTAGGTGATGTCTTTCCATTTCTTTGTGTCCTCCTCTATTTGTTTTAAGAAGTACTCCTAATTTACGCTGTATAGATGTTTTACTTCCTTTGTTAGGTATATGCCCATGTATTTCATTCGTTTAACTTCTATTTTAAATGGTGTGGTTTTCGTGATTTCATTTTCTTCTAGCTTATTGTTTGCATATAGGAATATGGCATATTTGTGTGCATTGATTTTGTAGCCTGGCATTTTACTATATAAATTGATAAATTCTAGAAGTTATTGATAAATTTTTTTTAGATTTTCAATCTATACATATATAATAATGTCATCTGTAAATAATGAGAGTTTTACTTCTATGTTTTCAACTTGGATTCCTTTTATTTCTTTTTCTTGTCTAATTGCTCTGACTAGGACCTTCAGTACAATATTAAATAGTAGTGGTAAGAGTGGACAACCTTGCCTTGCTCCTGACTTAAGAGGAAATGCTTTCAATTTTTCACCATTGACTATGATGTTGGCTGTGGGTTTGTCATATATGGCCTTTATTGTGTATGAACTTCTATTCCCATTTTATGGAGAATTTTTATCATAAATGGGTGTTGGATCTTGTCAAAAGCTTTCTCTGTATCTATTGATATGATCGTGTGGTTTTTCTCTTTGCTCTTGTCAATATGTTGTATGACATTGATAGATTTATGTGTGTTGAACCATCCTTGCTTGCATCCCTGGGATGAATCCCACTTGGTCATGATGGATGATCTTTTTGATGCATTGTTGAATTTGGTTTGCTAATATTTTGTTGAGAAATCTTGCATCTATGTTCATTAGAGGTATTGGTCTGTAATTTTATTTTTGGGTGACATGTCTATCAACTTTTGGTATCAGTGTAATGTTAGCCTCATAAAAGTATTTGGGAAAGTTCTCTGTTCTTTAATATTTTGGAAGAGCTTGAGAAGAATGGGTGTTAATTGTTTTCTGAAGGTTTGGTAGAACTCATTGTAGAAACCATTTGGTCCTGGGATTTTATTTGTGGGGGGGCCTTGATTATTTCTTCAATTTCTTTGCTTGTGTTTGTCCTGTTCAGTTTTTCCAATTCTCTGGGTTCAATCTTGGTAGACTATACTTTTCTAGAAATCTGTCCATGTCCTCAAGGTTGTCCTTTTTGGTGGCATAGAACTGCTCATCATAAATCCTTATGATGTTTTGAATTTCTATGGTGTCTGTTGCAACTTCTCACCTTTCATTTATAATTCTACTTATGAGAGTTTTCTCCCATTTTTTCCTTGTGAGTCTTGCCAACCCAATGGTTTGTCAATTTTGTTTATTTTTTCAAAGAACCAACTTATGGTTTCATTGATCTTTTGGATTGTCTTTTTGTTTTTCATTCTTTTATTTCTGCTCAAATTTTCCTTATTTCTTTTCTTCTGTTGATTTTTGGGTTTAATTGTTCTTCATTATGTATTTGTTTTAAATGTAGAGTTGTTTGTTTGTGATTTTTCTTGTTTCTTGAGATAAGCATGAGTTGCAATGAACTTTCTCCCCTTAGTGCTGCTCTTGCTTTATCCCATAAATTGTGGTAGCTCATGTCCTCATTCTCCTTTGTCTCTAGGTATTATTCAAGTTCATCTATGATTTCCTCTTTTACCCAAGAGTCCTTCAGGGGCATGTTGTTGATTTTCCAATTGGTTTGGGGTTTTCCAGTTTTCTTTTTGTGGTTGATATTCAGTTTTAGGCCACTGTAATCAGAAAAGATGTTTGGTATGACATCAATTTTTGTACATTCATTGAGATGTTTTGTGTCCCAGAATATGATCTATCCTCGAGAATGTTCCTTGCACACTTGAGAAGAAAGTAAAATCTGTAGTCATTGGGTGAAGTGATCAGTATATGTCTATTAGACCTATCTGTTCTAGATGATCATTTAAAGTGGCTGTTTCCCTGCAAATTTTCTGCCTCGTTGATCTGTCCATTGTTGTAAGTGGGGTGTTGAAGTCATTCACTATTATTGTGTTGCTGTCAATGTCTCTCTTCAAGTCTAATAATATTTGCATAATATATTTTGATGGTCCTTCATTTGGTGCATATATATTAATAAGAGTTATGTCTTCCTACTGGATTGATCCTTTAATCATTATATAGTGTCCATCTCTGTCTTTTGTTACGCTTTCTAGATGTAAGTCTGTTTTATCTGATATGAGTATAGCTGTTTCTCCTCTTTTGCGGTTGCCATTCAACTGTAAGATTGTCTTCAGCCATTGATTTTGAGCATTTATTTATCTTTTGGAAGAAGGTGGGTTTCCTGGATGCAGCAGAAGGTTGGGTTATGCTTTTTAATTCATTCAGCCACTCTGCATCGTTTGTTGAGTTCAGTTCATTAACATTTAGGGTGATTATTGATATATAGTTGCTTAGTATCATTTTATAATTTGTCTTTTGTATGTTGCTCCAGATGATGACTTTGCTCTCTTTCTCTTTTCAGGTCAGATGGGTGCAGTTATGTTTTGATTGATTTCACTTTTTTTCTTCTTTGCTTTTTCCCTGGGGATATATTTTGAGGTTATCCTGAAGTTAGCATTCACAGTTCTATGCTTACTACCTAATTTTATTTGAAAAATATTAGTCTTCCACTCATTCTAACTATCCACATTTTTGTTCTCTTCTCTTCCCACTTTTAATATTTGCTGTCTTACTGTTTTTCTGTGTGGTTTCTTTACATTTTATAGAACATCCTTTAATAATTTTTGCATAGCTGGTTTTGTGGTGAAATCTTTTAGCATTTTCTTATCAGAAAAGGATTTTTATCATTCCTTCAGTTCTGAATAATCTTTTCAGATATAGTATCCTGGGTTGAAAATACTTTTCTTTCAGCACTTTGAATGCATTATGCCATTTTCTTCCGGCCTGCAGTTTCATTTGAGAAATCTGCTGACAATCTTATGGGGGCACCTCTGTATGTGACACATTTTTCTCTGGCTGGTTTTAATAGTCTTTCTTTATCTTTTTTTTTTTTGACTTTTGATGACGATTTGTCCAGGTGTATTTATGTTTGGCTTTCTTTTATTAGGAACCCTTTGAGCTTCCTGGATCTGGAGGCTTGGTTCATTCTTCAAATTGGGAAGTTTTCATCTATTATTTCTTCAAATATAGTTTCTGTCTCATTTTCTCTCTCTTCCTCTAGGAACTCTATAATGTGAATGCTGTTCCTTTTGATGTTATCCCAGAGGTCTTGAATGCTGCCTTTGAGTCTTTGAATTTTTTTATCTCTCTCCTGGTTTGCTTGATTGATTTCCTCTGTCCTATCTTCCAGGTCATTGACTCTATTGGAAGCTTCATTTATCCTATCGTTGAGTTCTTTTATTGAGTTCTTTAATTCAGCCACCATTCTTCTTACCTGTTTGATGTCTTGTTTTAATTCTTCTCTTTTTTTCCTGACATTCTCATTTACTGCCTCTAGTGATTTCTGGATTCCCATGAGTATGTTAATCACTGTTACCCTAAATTCCTCTTCAGGTAATTTACATATGCCTGCTGTATTCAGATTTTCCCCTGGTTTTTTATTGGATCCATCATTTCACATATATATTTTTTGTGCCTTTGGTCTGTTTGGCACTCTATTTACATTTCTGAGGGTTTGGGTTCCCTAGCGATCTGTTCATTAGACTTGCCCAGGATTGGCAATCAGGATGCAGTTTTGCTTCTACCTACAAGGTGGTGCTAGCTGGTAGCATTGATATTTGGGACTGTTTTCTCACTGTAATCATGGGATTGGGGCTTCTGGTGAGTGGGATTTCAGGTGAGTGGAATTTCCAGTGAGCCAATACACAGTCATTGGGATTTTCACTAGGTGGACCCCAGGCTCTGGAGTGAAATGGTTGTGGGAGGGGTTTGACCTTGGAATATTTTTGGCTGATTTCTGGTTATGGCTGCACCCAGTGAAATTTTACCACATGGGCTCTTGCTCAGCTCCTGGTGTGCATACTCTTCTTTCACCCCTTTCCAAGTTGGCCCTCCATGGCTCTGCATCTCAGCCCCTCTGGGACTGGCTCTCACTCCCTCCGCAGCTAGTTCTGAAATGCTTGGCATCTGCCCCACCACACCTCTGGAGACTTGCAAGCTCTGCCCCAAATCCAAATCTATAATTTAGGTGAGAACCCCACCAGGAGCCCTCACCCACCATTAGTTGTCAGTCAATCCATCTATAGCTAAAGTATCAGTTGCTTCTTGGTGTTTGTCTCAGGAAAATAGGTGATTTTTTTTGTTTGTTTTCTTCAGTGTCTGTGGGGAGCGACTTGAAAGTGTGTCTTAACAAGTCACCATCTAGAAGTCAATCCTCTTTTGTATTTTTATAAAATCTCATGTTATTTCCACTCTTTCATTTCTGATTGTTGTTATTAGTGTTTTCTCTCTTTTTGTGATTCTGATTAAAGTTCCATCAATTTTATTTTTTCAGAGAAAAGCTATTGGTTTCATTGATCTGAGTGATCTAATTTTTAATTTCATTTATTTCTTCTCTAACTTTTAATATTTCCTTCCTCATACTGAATTTTTGCTTCATTTAATATTCTTTTCCTGTTCCCCACAGCTGTATGTTTATAAAACGAATTTGAGATGTCTCTTGAATTTTGCTGTGTACTTGTAAAGTTATAAACTTTCCTCTTAGAATTGCCTTGACATATTTCATGTGTTCTGGTAGTCCACTCTTCATTTTGTTTCTAAATAATTTTTATTCATTTTTAATTTCCTTAATGATCTGGATATTTTCAGTAGTATGCTGTTTAGTCTCCAAATATTTGCTGATTTCTTTCTTTACTACTTTTCTCTTTAAATAATTTTCACACCCTGTGGTAGCAGAATAAAATTCAATAATTCAGTTTTGCTAAATATATGAGTATGTTTTGTGTCCTAGGACTTGTGAAAGTTCCATGTTTAGGTGAGAATAATATAAAATGTCTCTATTAATAATAGAAATCAATTGAAGTGAATGGACATTACATAATGACATTATATAGGTGCAATGTGCACATCATGATAAATCCACATCTGTGTATCTTTAATTAAGTTCACCACAACTTAAGTTCTTCTTTCACTTTACATTTGATTTCTTCTTCCCAATTTGCCCATCTTTCTTCTTTTCCTGAAAACATTAATTTGCTTTTATTGACTCAATGGTTATTTTTGTTTGATTTATATTGTTTACTTATATTTTCTCTATCACGATATATGTGTGATATCATACATAATAATATACCACTATATCTATATATGTGTGTATATGTGCTCTTCTTTATCCATGCATGTGTTGGTGGGAACTTAAATTTTTCTCAGTAGCTGATAAATAATTCTACAATGAGCATAAATGTGAAAATATCTCTGTGAATTCAAGTTGCTTAATTTTTATGGTAAATAATTAGCAGAGGAATAACTGGATAATACGGGATTTTTCACTCTCTCTTATTTTAAGACTCTCCATATTACTTTCCACGATGCATTATTTTGTACCCCCACCAAAAATATATGAGTTCCTTTTTCACCATAGCCTTGAAAACACCTGCTGTTTCTAGTCTTTTAGATAACAGCCATTCTCATATGTATGAAGTGATATTTCATTATTTTGATTTGCATTTCCCTAGTAACAAAGATATTTAGAACATATTCTCATATGTTTATTGACCCTCTGTATGTTTTCTTTGGAGAAATGTCTGTTAAGAACGTCTCTCCAATTTTAAATAGAATATTTGTTTTTGTGCTGTTGAGTTTCATAAGGTCTTTATATATTTTGGACATTAACAGCTTGACATATGCATGATATGTAAATATGCCCTCACAATCAGTATGATGTTTTTCTGTTTACATTCAAACTTTTAATGCATTTAAAACTACTTTTGTGTATGGTGTTGAGTAGTTATCAACATTTTTCATGTTATCCAGTTTTCCAATGTCATTTATTGAAGAGACTGTCCTTGTACATTGTGTGCTTTGGCTCCTTTCTCATAAATTAATTTTTCAAGTATGTGTGTTTATTTCTGGGTATTCAATCATATTCCATTAATCTATATGTCTTTTTTATACTAATTCCATGCTGACATGATTTTTATTTCTTTCTAATATAGTTTAAAATCAGAGGAGTGTGACACATTCATTTTTGTTCTTTTTTATTAGGGTTTTTTGCTATTCAAGTTCTCTGTAGTTTCAATAATTGTTAAGATTTTATATTTTACTCCTGTGAAATACAATGTCTTTGGAATTTTGATGATGCAGTCATCATTACATCTTAAAATTACTTTAAGTAATATGACCATTTTAATTATGGTAATTCTAGTATGTAGGAATAAAATATCTTCTAATTTATTCTTGCCTTTTTCCATTTATTTTGAAAATGTTTCATAGTTTTAAGAGTACAGGACTTTTACTTAATTGATTAAATTTTTTCCAAGTTATTTCAATCTTTTAAATGCAATTATGAATTAGTTGCTTTTCTGAGTTATCTTTCTGCAAGTTTTAACTTTCATATAGAAAATATAATGACATTTTAATATGAAGTTTGTAATCTATCACTTTACTGAATAGTCGTTGTTTCTAGCAACTTTTTCCTGTAACTTTTGAGGATTTCTCTCTCTCTCTCTCTCTCTCTCTCTCTCTCTCTCTCTATATATATATATATATACATATATATATATTAGATAATCCACAAATAGTGATAGTT
Source organism: Solenodon paradoxus (assembly GCA_004363575.1). Lineage (NCBI taxonomy): Eukaryota > Metazoa > Chordata > Mammalia > Eulipotyphla > Solenodontidae > Solenodon > Solenodon paradoxus. The sequence continues at coordinate 27,357 of RJWH01007928.1, read as the reverse complement.
TCAGTGATTCCTTTCCAAATTGGATAAATGTGATGTACTTTTCTTGTATAATTGCAATACCCAGGTCTCCCAATACTACATGAAAAAGTAGTGGGTATAGTGGATGTCCTTGTTTTGTATCTCATTTTAGAAAAAAAAAAACTTTTGCTTTATTCTCATTGAGTAGTATGCTGGCTATGGGCTTTACATATATAGCCTTTATTATTTGAAGAGTTATGTTCCAGCTATACCCATTTTGGAGCTTTTAACATAAAATTGTCATGAAAATCACCAAATGCTTGTGCCATGTCTATTGAGATGATCATAAGTTTTTACCCTTCACTTCATTGAGGTAGTGTATCACATTTATTGATTTGCATATCTCAAAAAACCCTTGAATATCAGGAATAAATCCCACTTGATGATTCTTTCAATATGCTGTTGATTTGCTTTGCTCATATTTTATTAATGATATTTACATCAATATTCATCCAAGTTATATCTTTAATTTTCTTTTTATTCATATTTTTGTCTTGCTTTGGAATTTGAATGTAAGTATCATAAAAAGTGTTCGAAAATTTGCCTTCTTCCATTTTTGGAAAGTTTTAGAATACTTGGTCTTAATTTTTCTTGTAAAGGTTCATAGAATATAGTAGTTCAAACATCTGTTTCTCCAGAACTTTGTTTTTGGGAGAAGGTTTTTGATTACTGCTTTAAATTTCCTTGCTTGTGACTGATCTTTTCATTTTTCGATTTCTTCCAGATTTGGTCTTGGAATGTTATGTGTTTCCAACAATTTGTCTATTTGTTCTAGGTTATTCAGTTTGTTAGCATAAAAATATTCATAGTATTCTCATGATCTTCTGTATTTCTGTCATATTAATTGTAATTATTCTTTCTTAATTTCCGATTTTATTTGAGTTTTCTATTTCCTCTTACATCTAGCTAATTGTGTGCTTGGTGTATGCATTCCAAGAACCAGATGCTGGTTTAATAATATTTTGTGTAGTCATTCATCTCGATTTCATTTATTTCTTCTCTATTTTGTTCTTTTATTCTACTAAGTTTTGGCTTTACCTTTCTCTATTTTCTAGTTCCTTTAGGTAAAAGGCTACTCTTTATTTTTCAGTCTTCTTGTTTCCTGAGGGAAATAATCTATTGCTATAAATTTCCATTTTAGCAAATCCTTTGCTTTATCCAAAAGGTTATTTGCTATTGGTGGGATCACTCAGAGCATAGCTGATGGTGGTAGATCAGGTTCACTGTTGGCAGTCATTCGGCATGATGGTGAGCATTCTTTTGTTCCAAGGCAGTCAGAGTCAATCAGTGTGTTTGTGATTATGACTCAGTTTCAGAGAAGTTGGGATCACTCAGTGCAGAGATGAACATGGTTGCTCAGCTCAGCGATGAGTGCTTATTTTGAGACAGGTACAGTCATTAAACCCTGTGGCGGGCAGGGTTGTCAAGCAGTGCTGATCATTGGAGAAATGACTCCAGCTCAGAGGTGGGCATGGTTCTTCGATTTGGAAGTGTGTTTATGGCAGTTGGAGTTGTTACCATTGTTGGGTGGAGCATGGAGCAGCAAGTATCAGTGGGTGGGGTTGTGTCAGATAGTAGGTGGGGGCAGTGTGTGGTGGCCAGTGACAGGGGTAAAGGTGCTGTGTCCCTACTGCATTTTCCTGTCCCACTAAGTCCCTTCACATGAACCCATACTGTTCCACAAATTACTGGCATGCTATTTTCTTTATGTGGAGTTCCTGCTTTAACCTAGAACTCTGTTTCCAGTAATCACCTGTGCCTTCATCCACATCTGGGTAGGTTCCCAGATAAATTATGTGTCTTTTGACAGAGGGTCACTGTAGATTGTCAGTCAATATAGATGACATCTGAATGTTCTTCAGAGGGAAAGTTTGAGAAAGATGTTAATTTTCCATCACTGTGACATCATTCTGTTTACTACTTAAATTTTACTTAAGTGACAAATATAGAAAATTCCAATTCACAATGTAAAGTAAATATTTTTCTAAAGTTCACATAGAAAATTCTTCAGGAAAACACATGTATGGCAACAGAATAACTCTTAATAAACATAAAAAGATTGAAATTATACAAAGTAAAATTTTTATTACTATTGAATAAAACAAGAAAACAAAAAATTTGGAAAATAAATATGTGGAATGTAAACAACATATTTTTAAATAACTGGTAAAAATATAAAGGAAATTTTAAAAAGAAATTTGAGATGAATAAAAATAATAAAATATACAAAATATCAGCAATACAATGAAAGCAATGCTAAGAAGAAAATATATAGGCAAAATGTCTACTTTAAAAAAGAAATCTCCAATCAAAAATCTAATGTTACACCTAAGAAAGTAGAAAACTAAGGACTAATTAATCCCTAAACTATCAGAATAAATGATATAATAAAGAAGAGAATTATGAGACCAGAAAGACAGTAGACAAAGTCAACAAATCTAAGTTAGCTCTTTGAATAGATTAACAAAATTAAAAACTTAGTTATATCAAAAATAAAGATACAAACTGTTAAAATTTGAAATGTAAGTGTGCAAAATATTGCCAATTTCACAAAAACAAACATGATTTTAAGAGAACAAAATAAGCAATAATATATGTCCAGTAAATTTGATAACTTAGGTGAAGTGCAAAGATTTCTAGAAACACACAATTTCTCAAAAATCACCCATAAAGCAGTGGAAAGCCTGAATAGACTCTATATCTACTAGTGAGAAGAATTGCACCTAGTGAGATTTCCTTTAAAAAGAAGTTGCAGGCAAGAATGAAGGCAAGTGGGCAGAAAAACATAGTAGGGAGAATTTTTTTAAAGTGCAGGAAGGAATGAAGGTGAGTAGGCAGGAAGGAAGGAAGACTGAGAGGAAAAGCAGGAAGCAGCATTTGTTAATCTTGCTTTTCCCACTGGCTCCAGCAATCAAAGCTGGACCCTTATTAAGTATGTGGATTACATCCAGTTTACCTAACTACTACGTTACCTGGGCATTCCATGAAGAAGTTTTTTAATTTTTATTTACTTGTTCATTTTAGCTGATCCCCCTAGTCCTGGGTCATGAACTCAGGTCCTTGGGTTGTATGTGGACTACACTTGTCAGAAGCAACAGACTTTACCAGTAAAGCACAGGGTGCACCAACTAGTGAGACTTATACTAACATTTAAAGAATGAAAACTAATTATTTTCAAAATCATCCAAAGGAGGGAAGAAAACATTTACTTACTCATTTAATGAGGTCAGCATTACCCTGATACAAGTTTGATACAGGCACCACAAGAGAAGAAAAGTACATACTAATATCCCTTATGAACATTCACACGAAGACCCTAAAGAAAATCTAAGCAAAATTAAATTCTATAGCATAAATGATGATCAAGGAGGATGTATTTCCAAATTGAAAGGATGATCAAAAATAAAAATAAGTCAGTGAAATATAACACATTAATTGAACAGAAAATATATTTGATGGAACTGATATAAGCATATGAAGAAATTTGGCAAAATAAAATACACTTCCTTAAAATATAAAATGGGAATAGGAAATTCTTGAACATGACAAAGGTCACATAAAAAACATAGCTATTTATGTTCTCAATACTGAAATGCTTAAATCTTTAGTCAAAGCTCAGTAACAAGACAAGGATACCAACTCTCTTCACTTCTATCAACACAGTATTAGAATTCATAATCAATGTAAATGAAAAAAACCCAAATTTGAAGGAATTACTAAAAGTATTTCTGGTCCAGGATGATATGATCTTAAATACAAAAACCTCTGAAGATAATATACATACATTCAGACTCATACAACTGTAAATAAATAAATTCAGCACAACTGCATGATATAAAGTTACTATGAACAATTAATTATATTGCATATCTATATACTAACAATGAGTAATATGGATAGGCTAATGTATAATAATTAATAACATATAATAATGTTATAATACAAGCATTTGACATAAAAAACATCTAAAATAATAAAATACTTAAGAAAAATTAACCAAGGAGGTAAAATATGAACACTAAAAATTAAAAATCATTTCTGAAAAGAAATTAAGGCAACTAAATTGTGAAAATCATGCTTTAGAAGAATAACTCCACACTCAGCAAAAGAAGGCAATAGCATGCCAGGTGGCTTTATCTCCAGTGAGGTAGGCAGGAGCAAATATGCTCTCAGTGTCAAGGAGCAGTGCATAAAAATGCTTAATGTATATAGGATGTACAAATAATTACCCAAAGACAAGTGCAATACCTCAGAAAAGAGGAGAGAGATTATAAAGATTACTTCACCAATGAGACAGAGACTATAAAGTCCTAAAAGAAATGTTAGATAAGAAAAAAATGTAGTAAATATATTGAAGACAAACAAGGAAAGCTTCATTAGCAGACTCAATCTTGAAGAGGAATTACTCTCAGAAGCTAAAGACAGGAACACAAAAATGACCCTCATGGAGAAGAGAGAGAAGTAAGGTTGAGGAAAAATGAAGAAATTCTGTGAGAAATATTTGATCCTGTGAAAATAACAAATATAAATATGATAAGCATCTATTATGGTGAAGGGAAAGAAAATTAGCAGAGACTTGATTTAGAGAAGTACTTGAAGAGAATTTTCGATAATTGTCATGAAAAAATAACCATGAAAGTCCAAGAAGATGTTAGAACAACAAAATTCTTAAACCAAAAAGAACTACATGAAGGCACATTATAGCAAAACTATCAATACTAAATTGGCAATATAGCGACAACTTGAATAGATCAATCTTAAGTGCAGAAAATGAAAATAATCAGAATTCTCCCCTAAATAAAGGACACAAGACTAGATGTCTTCACTTGTGAATTCTGTCAGCATTCAAGAAGAACTAATTACCATTGCCCTCAAACTTTTCCACAAAATCAAAGAGAAATTAGCTCTCCCAAATATTTTATATGAAGCTAACATTAAGCTGATTTCAAAATCAATTGAGGACAGCACCAAAAAACAAATTGCAGACAGATATCACTGTTCAGTAAAGATGCAAAAAGTGCTGATATCACTAATCCTCAACAAAATCTTGGCAAATTGTTTTCAACAGCATTTTAAAAAATCATACACTATGACCAAGTAGTATTTATTTTGAGAAGTAGGGATGTTTCTACAAACAAAAATAAATCAGTGTAATACACCAAATAAAGAAAAGGAAAAGCAAAAATCATATGATCATAACAATAGAAGCAGATAAAGTTACTGACATGATGCTACACCCATTCATGACAACTCCCTCCCACAAATGGGAATAGAAGTCACATAGCTCACCATAATAAAAGTCAAGTATGATAAAACCTACAGTAAACCTACAGTTAACAGCATGGCAAAATGCTGAAAGCCTTCCCCTAATACCTGAAACAACATAGATGACCACCATCACCACTCTCACCACTACTAGTTAAGTTAGTTATGGAAGTCCTTGCCAAAGCCGTAAAGTAAGAAAAGAACATCAATGAAATAGAAAGGACAAGCATAAATAAAACTTATTTGCAGATAATATGATATTATGCCTAGAAAATTCTAATTCTTAAAAAACACTTTTCAAAAATGGCAAAATACTAAAATAGGTGATTCTCCAAAGAAGTAAAACAATGTCTGATAAACCTAAGAGACTCAACATCATTGATAATTAGGAAAATGCAAATAAAAATCATAATGAGAATTAGAATCAAAATATCAAAATTGGGAAAAAAAACATCAGAAAGGATGTGGATATACTGGAACTCTTGTGCATCACTGGTGGGAATTGGGAATATAAGATGTTGAAGACCCTATTGAAAACATTTTTGCAGAATCTCTAATAGTTAAACAGTATTAAGGAGTATTTCTTACTCTTCTATTTTATATAAAGGTTTTATATAATTGGTGTCATTTCCTCTTTGAATGATTTGTAGATTTCTCCAGTGAAACCATCTTGACATGGATTATGAAGAATTTTTAAGGTATGAATGAAATTAACTCAATAGTTGCAGGATTATTCATGACTTTCTATGTTCGGTATTACTTATTTCATATTGGATGACCTGTATGTGGTTTATAAGGATCTGAATCATTTAATTTCAATTTTCAAATTTAATGTGGCTTAGAATTATTTATAGCATCCCTTTGATGTCTGCACTACCTGTAGTGCTGTCCCTTGCTTCATTTCATACATAGATAATTTGTGTTTTCATTTTTGCCAGTTTTTCTGCTCTTATCTTTATTATTTCTTTCCTTTTTGGATTTATTTTTTCTGTTACTTTTATAGGTTCCTGATGTGCTATATTGAGCATTTGTGAATGATAGACTCACTACGGGTGATGATAAAAATTTTATTCTCAGCATTATTTTAATGGAGTCACCACAATTCTGATTTTATTTTCATATATTTCAATGTATATTTTATTTCCATTAAGGCTGTCTCTGATGGATTTAGAAGTATTTTTAGTTTCTAAGTAGTAGCAAATCTTTTCAAGATGTTCCTGTTTATATTTTATCATTGATTTATAAGTTGATTATATTGCAGTCATCAGAAACATTTCATATTATTTTATTTAAATAATTGATGAGCTTTTTTGCAATGTTCTAGGATATGATCTAATTTAGTATGTCCTTCAGGTGCTTGAAAACAATGTATAATCTTCTGTCATTGGGTAGAGAATCATCTAAAAAGTGTACTAAATGCTTTTGATTGTGTTGCTGCCTTCTATGTTTTTGATAATTTTATAACTGTTTTATCAGTCATTGAGGGGAGTGCTGATATCACTAAATTTAACTGTAGACTTGTTCGCTTCTTTCAATACTATCAATTTTTACATAATCTCTTGCCTTTTGCTTCATTCATGTAGATCTAAGGTTGCTATTTATTTCTGTTGATTGAATCTTTATCATGATGTAAGGCCTCTCTTTGTCTGTAGGAAATGTCTTTCTTCTAAAGTCTACTTTATTTTATACAAATATGGCCAATTCTGCTTTCATTTATGATTTCATATAACCTATGTCTTTTCATTTATTTGCACCCATTGTTTCACTGATTATTATTCAGCCCCTCTCTTTTTCTCCTTTCATTCTGATTTTTCAGTGATGCAAATGTTAGATCTTTTGTTGCTGCAGCGTTGGCCCCTAAGGATCTCTTTTTTTCAGTTATTTTTCTCTCACAATGAGTAATTTACATTTTTTCTATCCTAAGTTCACTGATTCTTTCATCTCTCCATTCTGCTGTTGAATCCATTATTCAACTTTAAAAAATATAATTGCATTCATGTAATTTCCATTTGGCCATCTTTATCTTTAATTGATTTTCTGTAAATTTTTCACTTGCAATTGTGGAAGTATTTCATTTTTAATATTTAGTGAGGTAACTTGATTTACAAAATAATGTAAGCACATACACAAAATTCACCATTTGTAAAATATGTCAACACAGCACACCCACAAGTAAATTGCCAGAAATTATTCACCACTATCCATTGAACCCACAGCAATGCTTGCTCCTGTCCCCAATCTGTTTCCCCAATGGTGACCTCAGCTTTATTGTCAATGTTCAAGGACTGATTTTTGTTTTTTCTGTTTGCTTTGTTTCTTTATAATCCATATATGGGTGATTATCTTTCTCCTTCTGACTTATTTCACTTAGTACAATCCACTCTAGTTAGTAAACCATTTTACTCTATAATCCATATTACTCATTCCATTCTAGTTAGTAATACACATTACTAACTCTTGAGTATTGCGAATAAAGATTAAAACAAACACAAAGAAGTATATTGTTGGGATCAATAAAGAGGAAACAGTTTAGATATGTAAAGCCAAAAGCAGATTGATACAATTACCTAGGCATTGGAAAACCAATGACCCGCCCCGCCAGGAAAACCTTGGCAAGGAGGTTTTTGTTCTCTGCTGAGGCTCAGGAAGAAGCCTAGAAGCTAGATAGTTATCTTAAACCTTTTAAATGTAAAATCACTCTGTAAACATTGCCTGTTAGAACGGCTGATTTACTTCTTGCATTTTTTCTGTAAATGACTACCTCGTGTAAAGACATTAAATAAGCAAGGAGTCAGTGACTCCTGGTAGCTATTTGGGGCAAGTTACCCTGATAGTTTTACCCCCTGACCCCGCTTTCTTCCATTTTGGTCTGTCTCGTTCTTTCCTTCATTTTCTCAATCCTTTGCAGTCCCTTCCTCCAGCCCTGACCATAGGAGTTGAGCCCGACAGTATATACCTCTGCAAATTAGTGTTTTTGGTGGTTTTTTGGTAAATATCCAAAAGTGGGATGATGGAATCAGATGGGATTTCCATTTTCAATTTTTCAAGGAATCTCTATACTGCTCTCTAATAATGGTTGCATCAACTTATACTTCCACCAACAGTGTAAAAGCGTTCCCTTTCTCCACAGTCTCACCAACATTTCTCGTTTGAAGTCTTTCGAATAAGAGCCATTCTCACTGGTGTTTGGTGATATTTCATTGCATTTTCCTAATAACAAGCAAAGAAAAACAGATTTTCATGTCTGTTGACCATTTGTATGTCTTCCTTGGAAAAATGTCATCCAATTTTTCTGCCCATATTTTCATGGGTTATTTGTTTTTCTGTTGTTGAGTTTCATGAGCTCTTTACATAATTTGGATATTAAGTACTTGTCAGATGTATGATGTATAAATATTTTCCAATCAGTAGGATGTCCTTTTTTCGGTGGCACTTTATTTTGTTGTGCAGGAGATTCTTTTGTTTATTTTGTTTTTGTTTCCCTTGGTGTTAGAGTTATGTCCCCATAGACACCTCTGAGGTCCATGCCATGCAATGTCCTGCCTATATTTTCTTTTAAGTATTTTATGCCTTCCATTCTTACATCCAAGTCTCTAATCAATATTAAATATACATTCATGTACCATGTTAGAGAGTGGTCTAGAATCATTCTAGTTTATGTGACTGTCCAGTTTTCCCAAAACCATTTATTGAAATTTTTTAGCATTTGTATAATTTCCATTTAGCTTTTCTTTCATCTCTTTTCTGGGACGTATTTCTCTTGAATCATGAAAGCATTTTATTTTATTCTAATTTTTAATGAGGCAACTTAATTTACAAAATAATTTAGGTACATATGTATAATTCACCATCATATGCTCTTGGCTCCTTTGTCATATATTAACTGACTACAGATTTTTTTCTATTCATTTAGTTCTATTACAATGATCTGTGTCTCTGTTTACATTCTAGTACTATACAGTTTTGATCACTCTAACTTTGTAGTATAGATCTTGGAGTGTGATACCTCCAATTTTGCTCTTTTGTTCATAAGTTTGCTTTGACTATTCAGTGTCTTGTCATTCCATATAAATTTGGAAAAATTTGTTCTATTTCCTTGAAAAAATGCCAGTGGAATTTTGATGGGGATTGCCATATTAACAATATTATTTTTCCCAATCATGCGCACAAAACATCTTTCCATTATCTTTGTATCTTCCTCTATTTCTTTTAACAAACTATTAAAGCATTCATTTTATAGGTCTTTCGACTACATTTTTAGGTATATACATTTATTTTGGTTTATATTGGTTTTATTGTAAATGGGATAGTTTTCTTTTTTAATGGCAATATGCAGAATATGTTTTATTTGTATATACTAACAATAAATAAGCTGGAACAAATCAAAAGCATTTAATTATGTTGGAATTATTTAAAATGTGACTACAGAATAAATTTATTTCTAACGTGAAGAGCTTTTATATGGAAAATTTCAAGAATGTTGAAAAACATGCAAAGAAACGTAAATGAATGAGAAAACACTCCATAGTAAAGGATTGAAATAACTGATAAAAATTAAAAAATGCAATCTTAAGATTCATTGATTTCTTTTTTATATATCAATATTTATTGGGGAACCTTATTTACAAGTTAATATATGCCCATATGTGTGGGCCCCCCATATGCGATGGTTTCTCATTCCTTAAACATATGTCAACATACCCTACCCACCACAAAACTATCAAGAGTTCTTCACCACTATTCATTTATTCCTTCCCCTATTTACCCCCATCCCTGACTCCTTTACTTGTAACTTCAGTTCTGTTGTCAATATCCAAGGGTTAGATTAGTTTAGCCTATTCCTTTGCTTTGTCTCTTTACATACTACATGAGTAACATTATTTGGTATTTTTTCTTTTGATTTATTTCAATGAATATTGTCCCCTCTAGGTCCATCCATGTTTATACAAATGAAATGATTTCATTTCTTCTAAGGATTGTGCAGCATTTTGTTGTTAACATATACCACATATTCTTTATCCATTCATCTGACAAAAAGGCATATAGTTTCTAATTCTTAGCTATTGCGTATAGGGCTGCAATAAACTTGGGTGTACATAAATCTCTGTGAATTCGTGTTTATTTTGGGGGGTAAATACTCAAAAGTGGGGTAGCAGTATGTTTTGAGATTTTCATATTCAACTTTGTGAGGACTCTTCATACTGCTTAATATACGGAAAACAAATATCTTCTCCCAGTCAGTAGATTGTCTTTTTGTTTTGGTGATTGCTTCTTTAGCTGTGCAGAAGTGTTTTATTTTGATTTTGTCCAACTTATTTACTTTTGTTTTTATTTCCCTTGATACTGGAGTGGATTCCCCAAAGAACTCTCTAAGATTGATGTCATGTAATATTTTCCGACATTGTCTTCCAAAAATGTTATGGTTTGAAATCTTATGTACAAGTCTCTAGTTTATTTTTGATTGATTTTTGTGACTGTTAGATAGTGGTATATAGTCATTCTTTTTCATGGGGGTACCCAGGTTTCCCAATACTATTTATTGAAATGCTTTTCCTTTCTCCATCATATGTTCTTGGCTTCTTTGTCAGAAATTAACGGACCATAATGAGTGAGTCAGCTTCTCGTAATTCAGTTCTATTCCACTGATCTGTGTCTCTGTTATGATTTCAATTCCACCCCATTTTGGTCACTATTACTTTGTAAAATATAGCTGAATATCTAGGTGTGTGATATCTCTGGCTTTGTTCTTTTTTCTCATGATCGCTTCAGTGATTCAGGGCTTTTTGTTATTCCATACAAATTTAACTTTTTTACTCTTTTTCCTTGAACTACAACCATGGGATTTTGATGGGGATTGCATTAAATTTGTATTTTGCTTTTGGTAATATGCCAATTTTAAAATGTTTATTTTTCTCATTCCTGAGCAAGGGATATATTTCTATCTCATTGTTTCTTCCTTTATTACTTCTATTCCCAATATATATTGAAATTAATTTACAAAAATTTAGCTAAGCAAAATCATTACTAAGGACTAAAGTTTTCACTGTAAGTCTTTTCCTTTGTTAAATATATTCCAAGGTATTTGATTCTTATTGCTTCTATTGTAAATGGGGTAAATTTCTTCATTTTGTTTTCTTATAGAGAAATTGCTTGCATTAAAAATGCAGCAAATTTTTGTGCATTGATTTTTAGTCTTCCATTTTACCATATTTATTGATTAGTTCTGGAAGTTTTCAATATTTTGTTCTTCAATATTTTGGATGAACTTGAAAGGAATAGTTTTTCATTCTTCTCTGAAGGTTTGGTAAAACTCATTAGAAAAGCCATCTGGTCCTGGTATTTTATTTTAGGGAGATTTTTGATTACCTCTTCAATTTGTTTGCTTGCAATTGTTCTGTTCAGGTTGTTCAATTCTCCCAGGTTCAGTCTTGGTAGACAGTGTTTTTCTAAAAAGTGTCCATGTCCTAAAGTTTGTTCACTTTGTTGGCATAGAGTTGTTCACAGTAGTCCCTTATGATGTTTAATAATACTGTGGTATCAGTTGTAACTTCTCCCCTTTCATTTCTTATTCAATTTATGAGAATTTTTCTCTTTTTCTTTATGAATCTATCCAATATCTTGTCAATTTTGTTTAATTTTTCATAGAATAAACCTTTGGTTTCATTGATCTGGATTGTCTTTTTGTTTTCTATTTCATTTATTTCTTCTCAAATTTTGATTATTTCCTTTCTGCTGATATTTGACTTTAATTGTTCTTTATCTAGTTGTTTTAAATGCAGGGTTAGGTTGTTCATTTGCAATTTTTCTTGTTTCTTGAGATGGGCCTGAATTGCAGTTAGCTGCCGTTTTAGTACTGCTTTTGTTGTATCCCACAGATTCTGGTAGCTCATATCTTTTTTCTCATTTGTATCTAAGTAATTTTTAAGTTTCTCTTTGATTTCCTCTTTTACCTAACAGTCACTAGGAGCATATTGTTTAGTCTCCAATTACTGTGGAGTCTTCCAATTTTCTTTTAGTTGTTGATGTCTAGTTTTAAATAATTGTGGTAAGTCAAGATGCTTGGTATGATTTCAATCTATAAATTTGTTGAGACATATTTTGTGTCCCAACATATCATCTTCTTTGAAAATGTTTCATGTGCACTTGAGAAAATATTGAAATCTTTAGTCACTGGGTGGATAATTCAGTATATATCTATCAGACCAATCTGTTTCAATTTGTCATTTAATCCTATTGTTTATCTTTTGAAAAAGGTGTTTCCTGAACACAGCAGAAGGTTGGATTATGCTTTTTAATCAATTCAGCCATTCTGTCTTTTGATTGGTGAGTTCAGTCTATTAATATTTAGGGTGATTATTTATATGTAACTTTGTTACCTTGCTTCTTGTTTTCTGGATATTGTTACATATAGTACTTTTGTTCTTTTTCTTCTTAGGAGGGTTGAATGCATTTATGTTGCATTTGGTTTCTCTTTTTGTTTTTTTAAATTTGTTTTTCCCCTGGAGATGTGTTTTCATGTTACCTTGCAGTTTACATTAAAGATTCTGTTTATTTCCTGTTTTTAATTGGAAGCAAAATCATTCTTGAGCTCATTCTATGCATCCACACTTTCACTCTTTTCCTCCCCAATTTTTATATTTTTCTTGTCTTGCTGCTTTTAAGTGGGGTGTCTTTACATTTTATAGGGCTTTCTTTATTGTTTTTGAAGAACTGGCTTTGTGGTGATTAATTCTTTTAAGTTTTGCTTATCTGAAAAGCTTTTTATCATTCCTTCAATTCTAAGTTATAATCAAGCAGGATAGGGTATCTTTGGTTGTAAGTCCTTTTCTTTCAGCACTCCCTTCTGACTTGTGTAGTTACAGCAGAGAGATCTGCTGACATTTTGTGGGCTCCTTTATATGTGACTCATTTTTGTCTAGCTTTTCTTAAATTTTATTATATGGCTTTGTTAGGTCCGTTTGGATTTCTTTTGCTTGGAACTCATTGAGATTCCTGGGTCTGGAGGCCTGCTTCATTCCTCAAGTTAGGGAAATTCTCAGCTATTTCTTTGTTCAGTACACGTCCTATGCCCTTTTCTCTCTCTTCTCCTTTGGGACCTCTATGTTGCAAATATTGTTCCTTTTGATGTTATCAAAAGGTCTTATATACTGTTTTATTCATTCTTTTTTCTCTTTGCTGATTTGTGTGAATGCATTCCTCCTCCTTATCTTCTACTTCACTTATTCTATTTGAGACTTCATGCTACACTTGAGTCCTTCTATTGACTTTTTTAGTTCAGTTATTAGGTTCTTTATTTCTACAACATCTTTCCTGAGTTGTGCCATATCTTCTCTCTCTGTTGCGATCTCTTTTTCTTCCTTTATTGTCTTTCTGACTTTCATGAGTATTTTTATCAATGTTTCCCTAAATGCATCTTTAGGTAGTTTGCAAATATGTGTTGCATTCAGACTTTTCCTCATAGGGCTTTATTTATATTCATTACTTCATATATATTTATCTGTGTCTTTGTTCTGTCTGGCATTATGTTTTTATTTTTGTAGGTTAGATTTCCCTGAAGTAATGGCCTTGTTTTAGGGTGTCAAATTGTACCAAATTGACCTGGATCTTTATTTGAACTCTGGGAATTCTTCAGTTGTGTGTATCACCACACTTTGGATTTGTTGAAGCTCTGAGATAATATTACAACTCCAGTAAGGAGTGCTTAGCTTCCACATATTTTGGAACTTTCTAGCTTGTATTTTGCTCATCGATTTCTAGTTTCATGACATTGTGATCAGAGATGATGCTTGGTACGATTTCAATTATTGTTATATGTGTTGAGACATGTTTTGCTTCCCAATATATGGCCTACTTTTGAGAATGTCAGTTAAGTACTTGAGAAAAATGTGAATTATACAGTTGTTGGATGAAGCGTTCAGTAAATGTCTACTAAAGCTATCTGTTCTAATTTGTAATTTAAGCTGTGTTTCTCTGTTAAGTTTTTGTTTGGTTGATTTTCTCATTGTTGCAAGTGGGGTACTGAACTCTCCTATAATTATTGTATTACTGTCAATAGATCTGTTTAGCTTTGTTAATAGTTGCTTTATGTATTTTGATGCTCCTTCATTGAATGCATATATGTTAATAAGAGTCATCTCTTCTGTTGAATTTACCCTTTAATCATTATATAATATCTAACCATTGCTTTTGTTGACTTCTTACTTGGAAGTCTATTTTATCTGATATAAGTATGGCTGCCTCAGTTTTTTCAAGTTACTATGTGGTTTTTAATCTAACTGACCACTGTATCTCTTGGGATTAGTGATTTCAATCCATTAAAATTTAGGTTGATTATTAATAAGCAAGTTATATTGCCATTTTGTTAAATGTTTTTTGGGTATTGTGCAGAAAATATTTTTATTCTTCTATTTCTCCTCTTAGGTTCTTTGAACATATTTATGTTGTGCTTTGTTTCCCCTTTCATTTTCTCCTTTGTTTGTCTATGGGTTTATGTTTTGAGGTTTACAGAAAATTTTCAGTGGTTATAATTTGCTTTAACTTGAAATTGGGTTAATCTTGAACTCATTTAACAGTTCACATTTTAATCTTCTCCCTGCTTTTTCTATTTTTGATGACTTCTTTCTTCAAAGTCATGTTTCTTTTCATTTTGCAGAATTTGTGTAGTGTCTCTTGTGTGGTTGGTTTTACTTGTGAAGAATTCCTTTTCTATTTGTTTGTCTGTAAAGCTCTTTGTCATTCTTTCACTTCTAACTGATAGTATCAGGATAGAATATCCTTGGATGGAAGTTCTTTTATTTTAGTATTTTGAATACTCATTCCTGGTCTGTAAAGTTTCAGCTGAGAAAGCCATTGACAATTATATAGAGGCTCCTTTGTATGCAACTCCTTTTCTCTAGTTGCTTTTAATATTCTATTTTTAAATTTCATTTTGTCATTTTAATGACAATGTGTCTTGATGTATGTCTCTTTGGGTTTCGTTTGGAACTCTTTAAGCTTCTTATGTCTGGAGATCTTTCTTCCTTCCTCAGTTTAGGGAAATTCTCACCTATTCTCACTTCAAATGTGGTTTCTGCCCCCTTATCTCTCTCCTCAGCACACCAGGATGCAAGCAATGTTTCTTTTGGTGTTATGCATAGGTCCACTATGCTTTGATCCATAATTCTTTTTTCTCTTTGCTTTTCTACTTGTGTTCATTCCAATGCCCTATCATTTAGCTTACTTACTCCATTGGAGACATCGTCCAGTCTACTGTTGAGCTCCTCTATTGTGTTCTTTATTTCATCTACTGTGTTCTTTAGTTCCATGAATTTTGTTTTGAGCTGCCTCATGTCTTCTTTCCCTTTGTTGTAGTTGTCTTTTTGTTCCTCCATAGTTCTCCCAACTTTAGTGAGTATCATTATGACTACTGTTTAAAGTCCTCAGTAGGTAGTTTACATAATTCTGTTGCAATCATATTTTCCCTGGGGTTTTGTTTCCTCATTTCATGTATATTTCTCTGTCTCTTCATTCTGTGTTTGCTTCTATGTGTTAGACTTCCTTGATATAAAAGCTTTGTTTTAAGGCATCAAGTTTCATAATATAGTCCTGAATCTTGGTATGGAATGCTGACCTTATTTTAGTTGTTTGATCTCAGCTCTCATCAAACTATTGAAGTTTTAGAGTCAGCATGGTGTTTATGATTGATAATTCAACCTAAAGGATTGTAGTTGAGATAGAAAATGTAGAGCTTTCCTACAGAGTAACAGGTATGAGAGATAAGGCACAAGTAGAGTGACCCCACTCTACAAGTTATGGTCCCAGTCAACCAGCAGGTTACAGTCCCAAAAGAGGTCAGTAGAGAGAAGGAGCTGGAAACTGCTTGTTGGGAAGCATGTATCTGTGAAAATCATTTAATCCTCTAAAGGAACAGCTATCTTAACAAACCAGACCTGGGGGTTGGGGGATGGAAATTATAAGTATTACCAAGCAGATAGCAAAGCTATTTAGCATTATCTCTAGGCTTATGTAAATTGTCATTTTAATGGAGCTCTTTTAATTGTTTTTCCTGTGAGATGTTAGAATGGAATACTGCTCCTTGCTGGTAATCAGTTAACTATTTACATGTGTGCTGCAGATCTGGTAGACATAAATACGCAAGCTCTCACTTGACCTTCTCTGACCCCATCCTGGGTGGGCGGGATTCTATGGGGGTGTTTGGTGCTTTGCTACATCTTGATGAGGGTAGAAAACTAGGTTCTTTATTTTTCTTTTGTGGGCTGGGTGGACCACGTTTTATTTCTGTAGTATTTAAGTGGATAAGAGCAGTTATTATCTAAAAGTTTTCTATCTTGATAGGCTGCTTCTTTCTTGTTTCTTTGGTAAGAGAACAAGGTTTTTTCTGTCTCCTTAATATTTCTGGCTATCAAGCTTTTTCTCAGTTCTAAGTCTGTGCTGTATGAAGCAAAAAGAAAAGCCATGGAACTTATCATTGTGTCTTGAATCCTGTGGACCCTGGTAAGATGCCTTCTTTCTTCACATTCCATTCAGTTTCATATGGCTTGCTTTTTTTTAATTTTCAAGGGTTTTAGTCTTATGTACTTGGAGGAGAAGGGACTAAATGTTCATTACATCTTCCCTTTGATCCACATTTTACTTCTTAAAGATATAAGAGAATTTCTGGTACTATAACTGTCAAAGTTCATGATAAGCCAACATTACTGGCTTACATTGAGAAATTTTTATTTGGAATGCTCATAATTACACATAGTAATGGTATTAAAAATACCTATCTTTGGTTACAAAACTGAAAATGGAATAGAAAGCTACAAAATCCTGACTTAAGTAAAGCAATGATTAAGCAGATAAAATTATAAAAATCATTTTCTTTGACTATCAGAATCTAATATAAAAACTAACCCCAACCAAGGGAATGCTTAATGAAAAGAAAAAGTGCAAGTTGGTATTAGAGTATAGAAATATTTGTCTTACCTGCATGCCAGCCTTTAATTCCCAAATCAACTGAAACTTTCAGGGTGGAAACGCATATTACCAAAGTGGCTTTCTCGTGCAGAGGGTGGCAATATAGACCTTGTTC
The DNA here is from genome assembly GCA_004363575.1 of Solenodon paradoxus. Taxonomy (NCBI): domain Eukaryota; kingdom Metazoa; phylum Chordata; class Mammalia; order Eulipotyphla; family Solenodontidae; genus Solenodon; species Solenodon paradoxus. The sequence continues at coordinate 10,001 of RJWH01007928.1, read as the reverse complement.
TCAAAATATTGTGACTGTATGTTTTGACCTCCCTGGTAGCTCCCTTAGGGCTGGTATCAGGGACTTGTTTTAACCTTCTTAGGAAAGTAGTAGCCTTCTGGACAATATCAAATTAACTTAAATGTAAATGTAGGCTTCAGTCACCTAAGGCAAGGTATGTTAGATGGTACATGCAGCAGACAGATTAGAAGCTTGGAAAGGAGATGCATGAGAAAATAAAGGCACTAAAATAACTTCTCTATGACCTTGGAAAGTAGAAGACCAATTCTATGCCCAGAGATGGACACATGCTCAGAAAAAAGATCTGAAAAGGTCCTAATCTTTCACCTGTGACTTATTTTTAGGCTCTGAACAAGCAGGTTGTGAATGCCAAAAGAGAATTAGATATGGCCTGGACACGCATTTAATGTATTCACCAACACAGAGCAAATTTTCAAAGACAGGAGAATTATTTTTAGGCATTTATTAAAATATCTGGCAAATCACCAGCAAATTATTAAGTAAGCTGATGGAAAGATAATTCTGTCATCATGCATCAAAACTTTGGTTGTTTCAAGACTATTAATCTTGACAAAAATAACTTAGCAATATCACTGATCAAACAACTACAACCCACAAGTATCAGCAATGAACATAAAAATGGGGGAAAATTTGATTCTGAGAACTATTACATTATGTATTAAAAATTTCTAGTTTTCTACAAAAATTATGAGTCATGGAAAAGAAGAAAAAACTAAGACCAATTCACAGACAAAAATAATTTAATAGAGAGCAAATGCAAGATGGCATCAATGGAAATCAGGCACTGAGATGCCACACAGAATCAACAAAAACAGTTTTTCAGAACCAGTAGAAAAGGGGATTTTCCTGCTTCATCACTGGCCAGAACAACTTGGAGAACAGAAGAAGACTAACAGCTGGCTCTATGGGTGGGTGAGAGGTGCAGAGATTTAATGGAGAATACAGCAGCAAAGGGGAGTCCTCAGAAAAGAGAGTTTTGCAGTGTGGACACAATCAGTTTTTCCTTGCCAGAGCCTAGCTGGAGCCACGGGGGCTGTGCAGACATTCTAAAGAGTGCAAAACAGTCACGGTGACCTCCAGCACCCACCTGGCATTTGAGATAGTAGTGATCCTTCTGCTGAGTCCCTCTTCTCCTGGCGCAAACTACAGTATCACTCCCCTACCCCCTGCTAATTCTAATGGCACAAACTCCATCAGAGCCTCAAGCCTCAAGCCTTAGTCAAACTGAGCAGGGGAGGGATTTCAGTGAACACTGATGGCAACTCTTGGCTATCAAAGGGGAACTGCAAAAATAGGAGCCCAGCAGCGGTAAAAGTACATGGCCTTTGAATTCCCCTACCTGCGCTATTATAATCAAGAGAATAGAACTGAGCTGCCACCCTAAACCCCCAGCACACATCCTGGGTTAGAAGTGGCAGCAATACCATTGCTGCCTTGCACGTCTCCTGTGGAAAGAGCAAAAGCAGTTTCCCTAATCTCTAGCAGCACAAATTCAGACAGAACAAGGAGCTGCAAACCTGAGGCAAACTCAACAAGGGATTGGTTCCTGTGATTACTTCCAACAAACTCTTGGCTAGAAAAAGCCCAGAAGGAGAAAATTGGAGACAGAAAGAACAGGAGCATAAGGTGCTGTGCACCCTCCACTACACACCTGCAGGCTTGGGCCCCCTGGGAATAGGGATCCAGTGGCTAAGACGTTGGAAGAATAGTCTGGGGAAAGAACGTGACCATGATGTTTTGGTGAATACAAGGGACATAAATGCAGACAGCAGACTCACATCACATAGCCCCAGCCAGCAGAATTCTACCAACGAAACAAGCCTACCTCCTCCCCACCATCAGGCGGCAAAACTACATGCTCACAGATGACCACCAACCCCCAACCCCGTGCCCATCCCCACCTAGCAGCCATTATCACTCTCCTGACACAGTAAGACACACTATGGAAGCATGTAAGGGTCAAAAATACAAAATAAAACAAAAATAGAGTGCCCCCTAGTAGAAATTAAAGCAAACAAACTAGCAGATCAACAAGATCCCATATCACAGTGGGAAAAAAAATAACACACCCTGAAACCTCAGGAAATGGAATCACAACAAAATGATAGCTCGTCAGAAATTAAATTTGAAGATACAAAAGAATGTTTTTTTTCTAAAAGATAAAGAATCCAAGTCTGCAATCATAAAGAAATCCAGAGAATTAAAAGAAAATTCAAATAAACAAAACAAAGAGCTCAAACAATAATTAAGCACCAACAGGTGGAGATTGAAGCTCTATAGAAAAATACTAACAGGAAGACAGGATTTAATGGCAATAATTCATGAAACTAAGAATAATATAGAAAACTATGGAACCAGAATAACCCAAATGGAGGTAAGGATTAGTGATATAAAGAATACTAATGCAGAAAGGAACCAAGAAGATGAGCAAAGAGAAATTAAAAGCAAAAAATGAAGAAACACTCTAAAAACGATTTGACACCATCAGGAAAGGCAACATTAGAACGCTTGGTATCTCAGAAGGAGAAGAGAAAATGAGAAGAACAGAGAAAATCTTCAAGGCAATAATGGCTGAAAATGTTCCAAATCTACAACAAGTAATGAATATACAGGTCAGTGAAGCAAACAGAACACCCAATTACATAAATCCTAAAAAAAATCTATACCAAGACGCGTAATTCCAAGTCAAAGAAAGAACTCTAAAGTTAGCCAGGGAAAAAAGCAGACAACATATAAAGGCACTCCTATCAGACTAACCTCAAGACTACTCAGCAGAAACTGTACAGACTGGAAGAGAATGGAGTGACACCTTCAAAATACTCCAGGACAAAAATGCCAGCCAAGATTACTATATTCTGCAAAACTCTCTTTCAAATTTTAGGGAAAATTTAAGATTTTTACCAACAAACAAAAGCTTAGAGAGTTTTCAACCACAAGACTTATTCTGCAAGAAATGCTAAAAGAGGCCCCACTAGTTAAACCAAAGAAGAAAAACTTCACAAAAATATAACAAAGTAACAAAGAGATCAACATAACCAGAAAACCAAAATCAAAATGGCAGTAGCAAAATATCAATAAATGGATTGAACTCACCAATCAAAAGACACAGAGTTGATAAATGGATTAAGAAACATAACCAAACTCTATGTTGTCGACAAGAAACTCATGTTAGGTGGAGAGAAAAGCAATGGCTTAAAGTAGATGTATGGACAATGGTACTCTAAGCTAATGCTGAATCCAAAAGAGTAGGAACAGCTATATTCATATCAGATAAAGGTAGTCTTTCAATCAAAGAAAATTAAAAAAAATAAAGATGGACATATAATGATAAAGGGATCAATACAACAAAAGACTTAATACTTATTAATATTTATTCACCCAATAAAGGAGCACCCAAATATATAAAGCAAATCTTAATAGATCCAAACAAGGATATTGACAACCACACAATAATAGTAGGGGACTTCAATACTCCTCTTTCAGTAAAAGACAGATCATCCAGAGAGAATCAACAAAAAAACAAGATCTTTAAACAACAAAACAGAAGAACTGACCTAGTAGACATAGATAAATTCACCCAAAAACTATAGGCTTCTTCTCATTTTTCTCAAGTGTTAATGGAATGTTCTTTAGGACAGACCATGTGTTGGGACAAAAAACAAGTCTCAGTAAGTTATCAAAGATTTAAATCGTATCTACCATCTTTGCAGATCACAATGGCATCAAACTAGAGATCAACCAAAAGGAGAAAGAGAGGAAAATCACAAAAGAATGAAGATTAAACTATATATTGTTGAGCAACCAATGGGTAAAAGAGGAAGTTAAGTAAGAAATTTTAAAATAGCTGGAATCAATGGAAAATGAAGAAATGATGTATCAGAATCTATGGGATGGAACAAAAGCATTAATAAGAAGGAAATTTATAGCAATACAAACCTACCTTAGAAAACAGGAAGAATCACAAATACAAAACCTAAGCCATCACCTAAAAGAACTAGAAAAAGCATAAAAACAAGCCTAAATCCAATAGAATGAAAGAAATAATAAAGACTAGGTCAGAAATCAATAGAATACACATCAGAAAGACTATTTAAAAATCAGTGAAAGCGAAAGTTGGTTTTTCAAAAGAATAAACAAAATAGACAGGGCACTAGCCAGGCTCACAAAAAGAGAGGAGAGAGAAAACACAAATAATTAGAATCAAAAATAAAAAAAGAATAATCACAACATATACAACAGAAAAACAGAGGACTATAAGAGAATACTACATGCAGCTATATAGCAACAGGCAGAATAACCTTGAAGAAATGGACACATGTTCTTATAGATGAAGAAGTTAGCAGTGGTGGAGACAGCTTGTAAACAAGGTATAAATTAGGAATATTTGCTTGGTAGAACAGGACTGGGATCCAACCAGGGACACATCAAATAGTTCCTAAAGACTATAGAACTACAGTAAGAGTATAGGTTATAAACCTGTGTTAATACCAATTAATACATGGTTATGGGATATATTTATTTCCAGTATATATTTGTAATCAGGGTCTAAGAACAGAGAAATAGAAAATGACTGTGGTTAGCAGGGCCTGTAGACTGGAAGATAAGGGAGATGCAATAGAGGATGTGATTAAACCACCAGGTCTTGACTTGATCATGAAGGTGAGAAAAGGAAGAAAAAGTGTCAAAAATGTATAGGTGTCTATAGAATAGAAAAATCAGTCTAGCTCAAATAAGAATGTGAGAATTGAAATATAAACATCAAAGAACATTTAAATCTCCTGGGATAACAGGAAGACTTAGGATGGAGAGAAAGATAGAAATGCCATTACTAAAGTCTTTAGTGGAGAAGAGAGAATAACTAGGAGAGATACAAAGAAGCATAGCTAAAATAAATAGCTTTAAAAGGAGAAAGGACTTTTGCAAGGAACAAGGGTAATATTGAAATTGCAATGGGTCATGTGACCCATGCGGTGTGAGAAAATGGGTAACCTTAAGAATAAGGTCCAGATGGCAACCTGGTAGGAGTGAAACTCACATCCTCCCCACAAAGCAACTAGAAATTCACCTGTTTTCTAGAAACAATCACCAAGGAAAAGCAGGCACAGACGCTGTAGAGACACAGCAGCAATCATGACAATAAAGGGTAGGTGAAAATGTCTGGGTTCAGAACTATGTGCTAGACTCAGAATTGGGATACAACTGCAGAAGAACAAGTGAAACTGGGGTAACACTGGCCCTCCCAGGAATTCCAAAAGCTGTGGAGAGCCAGCCCAAAGGGACCTGGACAAGTGCTAGGGGAGAGGGTCTAGGCACAGGGTGGAAAAGGCACCAGTGCTCCAGGTGTTTGAACAGGAGACCCAAAGAGAAAATTATACTGGGCACCACCATAAACAGAAAACAGTGAGGTGAGTCACCCACCCCCAAATAACCCTGCCCACCATATTGTCCTGGAGCTGCAGGACCCACCCACTGGAAATCTTGCTGACTGAAAATCCAACCCTCAGGCTTAAAGGGAGAAGAGAGTCTTCCATAAATGGAATTCATCAATGCTACTCACTGGCACAACCTTATGGGTGTAGGGGAAACTGCAGTTTGATTGCCAAATCTGTGTCAACAGCAATGTGATCATTGCAGTTGGGAGCTGGGACACACCAGGGGAAGGCTCTGCATCCCCCATATAAACTCCAACCCCATAGACTGAACTTTTGGGCAAGCACAGAGGGATAAGAACTTCAACAAATCCAACCAGGGATGAGACCACAAAACTCAAGAAATCTGAGTCCAAACCCAGATCTAGGCTTACTCAGTGAAAGTAAACAACCTTCACAAGTCCATCACTGCAGAAAAACCTTATCTACAGAAACATAAACAAAATGCAAAACAGACCAAAGGCACAAGAAATATATGTGAAATGATGAATCCGATCAAAAACCCAGAGGGAAACCTGAATGCAGAAGACATCTGCAAACTACCTGCAGATAAGTTTAAGACAACAGTGATAATCATACTCATGAAATCAGAAAACAATAGAGTAAGAAAAAGAGAGCAACAAAAATGAGAGAGAAGAAATGAAGCAGCTCAAAACAAATGTAAAAGAAATGAAAAACACAATAGATGACCTAAAGGATTCAACAGAGGAACTCAAATATAGGATCTATGAATCCCCCAATAGAAACAGTGAGCTAGATGATATGGCAGAGGAATGCAATGAAGCAAATCAGCAAAAAGATAAAATAATGCAAAGAAATGACGACAGTATTTGAGACCTATGGGATAACATCAAAAGAAACAACATTATCCTTGTAGGGGTCCCACAATGAGAAGAGAGAGAAAAGAGGGCAGAAAATGTATTTGAAGAAATAATAGCTGTGTGATTCCCTAACCTGAAGAATGAAGCAAGCCTCCACAAAGCTCAAATAGTCCCTAATAAAAGAAACCCAAGCAGACCTAAATCTAGGTCTTTGTCATTAAATGTCAAAAATACAAGATAAAGAAATGTATGAAAATTTTAAGAAAGCACATAAATAAATATTTTTTAAGAAGAATAATGAGGTTGTAGATATAACAAGAGTTAGAGAGATCTGGAAAAAAGTTTATCAACCTTCTTAATTTCTCAGTTAACCAGATGTCTCAGTTCTTTTCAAAAGCCTGAAAACAGTATCTGTACTAATTTTAGGGGTTCAAATGTAGTGAAAAGTCACTGGTAGAAAAGAAAGGATACTAAATGTTACTAAGGATTAAATGATTACTAAATAGAACTTGACATAAAATGTATCACTTATTACATTGACAAGAATGAAAAAGATTGATGGTAACAGAGAAATGGATATTGTTAGAAGAAATGGAAACTGGTGAGACCCATTTGGAGGCTAATTTGACCATTTCTAATAAAGTTTTAAATATTCATACTCTTTGACTCAGAAAATCCACTTCTCAGAATGTCCACAAATATAAAGATACATATTCCAAGGTATGTGCTGTAACAATAATGGCATTTGTAAAAAGCTGAAGATAGCTGAATTTCCTATTAACAAGGGACTACAGCAGATACACATAATGGAATAGTACATAGTCACTGAAAATAATGAATAATGAAAAAAATAAAAACCGAACTGAAATAGAATATGTGCATTTCTTTTATATATTTTATATATTTCTTGTTTTTAATGCTCTAAGTTGTAGGAGATTATCTCGTTTGTAATAATAATAACAATTATAATAGCAAGTTTACTTAACTTCAGCAAATGTATTATTAATTCTAATGTCTAATATTTCAGGAATTCTCATTTTATAGATTATTCTTATTACATATGTTTAAAGGTATTAGGAAATAAGTTGTAGAACAATATGTTCTTATTTTAGCAAGGTAGTAATTATATATAAAATATGTTGAAAAACTCTAGTCATAGCGACCAGCCACAAAAGGCCCTTTAAATTTAAATTCATTAAAATAAAATAAAACTTAAAACTCAGTTCCTCAATCTCCTAGGTACATTCCTAGTGTGAAATGCCACATGCGAAGTACAGATCATTCCTACCATCACAAAAAGCTCAAATATACAGTGCTGATATAGAGGCATGCACATTAAGTTGTTAACAGTGGTATGTGTTGGGAAGCAAACTACAAGTAATGTTTACATTTTATATTGTACATTCCTGGAATGCTTACTTCCTTAATAATGTCAATGTATTACTTTTGTAATAAGAATGAATAAGCAAATAGTTAAAGACAATAAAAGAGAGAGAGTGAGGAGTACTATAGTGCTGCTCCTCTATTAACCTCCAAATGGGTCACACCAGTTTCTACTTCTACCAGTAATATCTATTTCTCCACATTGCCATCAATGGCTACCATCAATCTTTTTCATCCATGTCAATATAATAAGTGACATATTTTATCATGTTTTACTTAACAATTATTTAATCCTTAGCAACATTTAGTACCTTTTATAGTGTTTTGATGACAAAAAGAAATCTACTCTTGCCAGGGTCTTCTGGGTAACAGGGAGTCACTGGAGGATTTTGAGCTCAAAGTGACATTATCAGATGTGTTAAGGAAAGAATATATTAGAAGCAATTGGAGGCCAAACTGTGGAGTAACATCTAGAGATAAATGAACCAGTTAGGAAGTTACTATGGGTGAGGGGTGATGAATAACTAGAGAGTAGCAGTAAAGACTGGAAAGAAAGAATCAATTTTAGATATTCTTTTGAGGTAGAACTGATTGAACTAGGCAATTTCCAGATGGATGGTAATAGAGAATTCAAGACTAAGTGGGTTTTCAAGCTTAGGATACTGAATAGGTGGTGATAGAGATGGGAAGCACAGATATTTGTGCTATCCCAAGCCTGTCTTCTTCACCCACTCATTTTAGTTCAACTAATATTTGTGAGGTTGTATTGTTTGCAAAATGTATCCTTCCCCATTTTCATTCTATCTGGTTTAATACATCTGGTTTCATAAAGGGAATACAGGTGTATGGATGTAAAGCATATGGAAAGGAGTAGCATGAAGAATGGTTAGAGAGGTGGGCTTGAAACAAACAAGTGAGTCATATGAGTTAATTAATAAAAAACTGCAATAAAATACAAGCAACAGGAGTAGGAAAGCAAAAAGCATTAAGACTGGATATTTAAGGCATTCAATTACACATACTTTTTGAACATTTCAAGTTAGAGGCTATATAGCTCATTATACTCAACTAAGACAATAACAATATAGAGGTAAAAGTCTCTCCTTTACTTCAACCAAATAATGGGGAGATGAAGAGAGAAAGTTCTCATACAGGAATATATAGAAACACAACTTAAAAATGAGAAAATGTATACTTTGAATTTCTACTTTTTAAAATATTACCTAGCAAAGGATACAGAGACTGGGATTCTGGAGTTCATAAAATAAGTAAGCCAGAATAAATGAGTAATGATTGTCTTCCTAGACTTCATTCTGAGGCAGATGTATTAAATAAAATTTAATGTATGTATATATATATACTCAGAGCTCTGAAAACTCATAGCTATACCTGCTCTCCATTTATTTTATATCCACTTGATATATTAGAATCAACACAAAAACACATCAGAATATATTTAAGCTGTAAGAACTATTAAAGATCAGCTAAAGGTTTGTAACCTGAGGTTCAAGGGATGTCCTGAAATTTGGTTCATCTTCTGTATATAGCTATATTGACATTTTCCAGGGACAGAGGGTCAATTGTATTTTCAAAAACTTCTGTGGGTCTCCCAAAAGATAAAGTATTAGATTCTAATTCAACTAAATTGTTTTACAGATAAAGAAATTGAGACCCAAAGAATGGAAGAGATTAGCCCAAGGGCACACAGTAAATTAGTGTCAGAACCTCATCTAGAAACTAGGCTTCTTTTCAATACTCCTCCCATCATAGCATATTGCAGCACTGATAGATTACATAATTAAAGTGAATACAAGTTTGTAATAGTCCCGATTACCTTTGTAGCAAAACTTCCAGCATCCATAATAGTTTTCATGTATCTCAACCACCCTGAACTCTCCAGGCTGCTAAGAAATCCACTCATTATTGAAGTTTACAATTCAGAAACAAAGGTAGAAAAGGAAGCAGAGGTTGAAATTCATGATTACCTCAGTTTACTTATCAATAAAGGGGTCAATATATCCCAATTTTGTAAATGAGAAAGCTGAAATGGAGAAATGTTAACTTAGTTACAAAGCACACAGTGAGTCAGGTGAACTAGGGCTAGAGTCTATCATATCTTCCAACTCAAGTCTCTGTCTTCTTGAGTTTTAGAACATAACCCAAACACACAGAAATATCTCAAGTTAAAAAAGCCAAAAGACTGAATCAGCAACCATAGCAGGACATTCACATCTACTCTGATTAGAAAACACGTGATGTCCATCTTAATTTCACCCACTCAAACTCTGTAAACTCTTAACATCTGTCTTTACTCCCATAATTATACTTACTTCATGCAACTCTGTCC
>RJWH01007927.1:0-35289 GCA_004363575.1 Solenodon paradoxus | reverse complement strand
GGGAAGGGAAGGAGGAGGGCAGGTGGGAAGGGGGAGGAGGGGTTCCAGGGGAAAGAGGGGTGGAGGCAGCACACTAACCTTTAGAGAGCTTTTGCTCTATGCTAGGCACTGCTTCAAGCACTTAACATAAATCACCTCCTTTGATCCTCCCAACAGCCTTATTATTGCCCCACATCACAGATGCATAAATGAGAAGGTGCCACCCTGGAGCTCAGGGGCCTTCAGTTCTTTTGGAATAAGACACAGAACAGCTTTTGGCAGCAGTAGCCATTTCTCACGTGTCACACAGGGTCCCAGAAAAGAGACTCCTTTGGGACTCTGGCGGTTGACCACAGTAACTTCTAAATGCTGTCTGCAGCTAGTTGATATACCACTCCAATGACTGAAGTTTAAGAATGCCCCAGGGCTTCCAGAAAGCCTGTCTTTCGGAAGTGCCTCCTGTCCACCTGAGGTGTGTGTGGGACATTGGCGCCCTGGTCGTGACGATAAAGTACAGCTTGTCAAGGGTGGGGCGCATTGACCGCGCTGATGGCCCTAGACCAGCCCACTAATGGCCTTTCATCCTTTGTGAGAAGAGGAACGTTAATTGCTTCATTTTTAATGCTTCCCTCGGTGTTTAGCACCAGTGAAGTTCAAGTGCAGCCGTTCCTGTGATTGGTGATGGCTCTGGATCAGGGCTTGGCTGGCAGGCCCCTTCTCTGTCAGGTGGGCCACAGAGGCATAAATCAGGAGGCAGGAGGAGAGAATGGGTTGCTGAGTGGAGTATCCAGCCTGACCAGCCTCGTTGCTTACAGACTTGAAGCTGACAGTCAGGGGCGGGGGCACCTGAGGTCACAAGGGTGTCGGCACTGAGGTGCAGATGTGGCTCCAGGGAGCAGAGGCACCCACTGGGGTGCGGGGGCAGCCCTCCTGGAATAGTGAGGGAAGCCAGTGGTCTGGGGTGCAGAGCAGTTGATGAAGGGTGCCAGCTGGGAGAGGCATTGTCCATTCAACACCGAGGGCTGAGTGTGGGTGGGTGCTGTTCTGGGCACTGAGCTGCTCCGGGGAGTTCACTGCAGGGGAAGGCCCTTCTGTTTTGCTCTCAGGACCTGAATCTTGGGTAATGACATCTGGGGAGGGAGGGATCAGCGGAGGTTCAGCGAGGAGCAACACTGGGGAAGGGAACAGCAGTGCCCTCCTGACAACAGACTCACCTTGCCAGACCCTGCACGACAGATGAACAAGTTGTCATTACGCTGGAAGGTTTCTCAGTCCCCTGACCCTTCTGTGAGTGAGTGGCACTCAAATGGTTCTCACTCTCTCTGCAACTGATGTTTCGGATCTATGGGCCCTTTACACACAGGAAGCTGTGATTCGAGAGTGACAGGGGCACCCAAGGTCACAAAGATGTCTGAATTGGAGTGTAGATGTGGCTCGAGGGAGTGGAGATGCCCATGAGAGGGTGAGATGTATCTCATTCTCTTTGCAGAGTCTAGCGCAGTACCTGACACACATTGGAGTTGGGAAATGGTGAATGAATGAATGAATGAGTAAATGAGCATGTAGGAAATGCTAAGGAAGCAGGGTAGCTTGAGGGGCTTGGATTGCTTTCCACTAGAATTTGTAGGCACAGGTTGTGTGTGCTGCATTTGGGTCAGACTTGGGCTCCTGGTCGTCCTGGGTAGGGGCAAAGGGTGGTGACACAGGGACCCACTGTGAAAGGCAGTGGGATTCGCTCTTTATGAATAGTGTGAATGGTGGTGGTTGGGGGATAGCTGCATGGATGGGTGACGTGGTGATAAGGTTCTATGGAGCAGGTTTCTTACTTGGCAGTACCTTGAGGAGCAGAGTGCAGGGTCTGCCCAGGTGGCCCCAATGTGGCCTGTAATCTGAGCCTTTCTCCCCTGGCTCTCCCCTTCCTCCCCTTCCTGGGCCTCTGTGAAATGAAAATAAATGGTTTGGCACAATAGGGGAAGGAGGAAGGGGAGGGATAGATGTAATGCCCCAGGTCTGCCATGTGTGTCTTGTTCCATTTGTTCATTTATTCGCTCATTTCCTCATTCAGTCACTTATTCAGAGACAAGCTCCTCTATGCAGTCATTCAACAACTACTTCTTGTGTGCCTCCTCCATGGCTGGCTCCGTCCTGGTGCTGAGGACACCACACTGAGGCAGGTGGTCATATCCCCACCTTTGTGGTGCTTTCGGACAAGAATATAAACAAGCCAAGCCAGTGTGAAAGTCTCTGTAAGGGGATGAGCCAGGGCACTGTGGAGACAGACAGGAGGGCCCCTGTACAGACTGAGGACATCAAAAAGGCTTCCTGGATGAGGTGGCTTCTAATCTGTCACCAGTTGATGTGCTACAAAGGGCAAGTGGGGATTGCAGAGAAGTGTTCAGACAGTGGGTCTCATATGTACAAGTGCTCCCATCTGCTCTGAGAGAGGGGAGTCCTCCTCCAAATGCTGACAGGCTCAAACAAGATGAGGCAGTGGGTGCTTCCCTGCAGACCGCTACTGCCTTTCCTGATCATCGTTGGAAACTTGTCTTTGTCCCTGGAGTCCATCTATGCGCGTCAGTGACACCCAATAATCCCAACAACCCCGTGTCTGTGAACTTGGCCAGCATGCTGCATGTCCCTTTGGTCAAGGGCTAATGGGCCAGTGTTCCCTTCTCTCCTAGGAGTCAGGCCCTTTAGAGACTAGGTTGGGTCAGTCTGGTGACACTGGTCTATGGACCCCAAGGGCCAACCAGCCAACCTCCAGCAAGACCCATCTGGCAGCCTCAGCCCAGTAGCTGCAGGCAGCAGTCTCCCCACATGCGCCTGGATGTTTTTGCTCAGTAATGATTATGTGTACTTAGGAGATGATGTGTATCTGAGCTTATGTCTTCGACAGGTACCCCTGTGAACAGATCTCCCTGGGCCAACATCTATGAATTTTTCAAAATTAGGCCCTCTTTGATCACTCTTGCATATGTGCGTTCTGCATTGTATTTAGTTTTTGCACCGAATCAAATCTGAGGCCTCTGTGAAATGAAAATAAACTGTGCAACACAATCTTGTAGTCCAGAAGAGCTCAGATTCAAATGGCTTTAATCAGGGGTGAGAGGGCGGTGAGGTGGAGCTGGGCGCCTGTGTCCTGGTCGCTGCTGTCCACCGTGGGGAGGGGCTGCAGGGTCCTGTGGGCGCCGGGTCTTCTGTTGTTCTAGAGCAGGGGCAAGTGTGCAGAACTGAGCAGGGAGCCAAGGCGAGTAACAGGGGATTAAATATCTAACTTCCTGCCATGATGAAGTCTGTTTAAAAAGGGAGAGAAAGCCAGCAAGAGAGCAATAATCAATACACCTCTTGACAACTGCTGGCATCTTTTTTAGTTTTGTGATATTTTAAAGGTAGGTCGTTTGTTAAAAGCATATATGTGTGTGTGTGTGTGTGTGTGTGTGTGTGTGTGTGTGTACAATACACGCATACACGTACACACATACATACCATGAGCACACAATTTTTGTGTTGCTTTTCCCTATGGGGTGGTCACAGTTTAGAGAAATTCATTAGAGTATTGAGGGCGCTATTTCCTTCCCAAATCATGCCATCTGGGAGAAATAGAAGCATAACTTCATGACTTGGATTCTGGAGGGATAAGTCTGAGCTGTTTGCTCACAAAATGTTGTCCATCCTTATGATGACCTGGGCCAGTTTTCTCTCCTGGACTATGATCATTAGGAGTTTAAAGAACCAGATTTGGTAAGTGGCGGATCTAGGGGAGCTGAACGATGCTCTTACTAAGCTCCAGTGGAGGAGAGGAAATGTGACCTCCAGTAACTGTGCATCAAGGTGCACCATGGTGGAAACTACCTGTACCAGAGAAACTTCATGGAAGCTCTGGGGACTGAGTGATTGCCTCCAGATGGGGGGCAAATCTGGAAAGTCTTCCTGGAGGAGGCAACATCAAGATGGCGAATGGATTTGGGCTACTACATTTGGAGAGGTAGGGGTGGGTTGCCAGATTTGAGGGGGTCATCCTTTTTCTTTCTTTCTTTCTTTCTTTCTTTTTTTTTTTTTGCTGTTAGAAAGGGGAAGAAGGGAGATAAATGCTTTCTTCCAAACTCCTGTAATCGCTTCCCTTTCATGCATGGGGAGCCATTACCATTTTGAGAAATTTGGCCCTTAGATGTTTAGTTTGTGATCCCAGAGTTTGTTTTTACCCTTTAGCTCTCGATACCCTTGATGATCCACACTAGATAGGAAACTAACATAGCATAGCATATATACTATGAGTTTGTTAAAAACTTCTTGAGCCCTGTTTGCCCCGAATATAAACTCCATGCTCCATGGGTAGACATTCATTTCTGTGTCTGGACTCTACTCCCACCCCATCTCCTTCCATCCTTACACATTTTGTGCATGCTGATCCCTCAGTACCACACACCATTTCTCCTCTTCTCAGCCGAGTGACTCCCAGGCTCATCTAAGGACTGGCATCTTCCCATCCTCACTGGTCTTCCTTCCTTCTCTTCCCCTCAGTCCTTCGCCCCCTGTGCCCAGATTCACAACACAATGTAGATTCCTGTGTCAACACTTGACCTGAGTCTGATGTCTTCATGGGCCTATCTGCTTCCCCTACCTGAGTCGACTTTCAAAGGCAAGGAGTTAGACTTTCTTGTAGACTGCTAGATCTCACCACATGTAAGTGTTAAAAATGCTACTGAATGATATGACTCCCACTTTACAGATGCACCAATAAAGTTGGTCATGGTGCATTTTTATTAACCACTTTTATATGTCTTGGCTGTGCCTTGGTTATGTCCTTCATCACCTGGCATTTACTGGATTCCCAGATTAAAGTACTTTCCGGATCTAGAAAGCTATGCTGTGGTTGGCACCTGACAAAGTTACTGCACAGGTACCACCTTCTATAATTTAAATACTGTATTTTCTCTCCCAAGTTTCCATTTTCTTCTCAAAACCCTATGAAGTATGTAGGACAATATCTTTCCATTTTAGAGATGAAGAAACTGGGGCTCTGGTAAGTGCCTGAGGTCAAAAGTAGCAGCAGAAGAGCTGGTAACTGGACCTATTAATGGAATGTCAGGTGTCCTTCTCCTATTACTCCAGTCCAATTGAGGGAATAAACCACCTGACACAGGACAGAAGAACATGGAATAATATATTGGCCCTTATGGATATTAGGAAAACGAGACTATATGAATGAATTTTTTGTATGACCCTCTCCCCAACCGTCCAGTAACAGACTTGCCACAGTTCTAGATTCATAGTCCCTCCTGCACCCACCCTGTCCACGCTGGCCCTGACAAACCTCTGAAAGGCACTCCCTATTTCCACCTCCTGGCATAAATGTTCATGAGGGGTCCTTCTCATTGGCCTCCTTCAACCAGTCCCATAAATTATAAGCTTCCCTTTTTCATGCACATTTCACAAATGGGGGAACTGGTGTTTGTCAGCATCTGGCCCAGCAAGACTAAACATAGTGTAGCTATCAGAAGCCAGCCTACCCACCAGCAAGACTTGATTGGACTCTGAAGTCATGCTTCCCAGTTGTGTGACCCTGTGGGACTTATAGTTTCCGAGTCTCAGTTTCCGAGTCTCAGTTTCCTCATTTTTAGAATGGGAATAATATTACCATCTAAAGCTCTGTAAGACTAAAGATAATGATTATAAAACACCTGGCACAGTGTTGGCACATGATATTGCAGCCATGAGGAAGATGAGGATGCTGTTGCTGATGTCGATAGTGATGATGGTGGTGATGGCTGCATTAAAGATGGTGATGATGGTGATGGTGATGGTTAAAGTGACAGTGGTAGAGATAGCTACAATGAAGTTGATGACAATGTGATAATGGTGATGATGGTGATGGTAATGGCTGCAATGAGGATAAAGATGGTGATCATGAAGATGATGATTATGATTAGCTCCCAAGAAGATGGAGATGGTGATAGTTATTGTTGATAGCTGTGGATTTTTTGGTGAGCTTACTTGGCCAGCAAGTTCATGGTCTTAATAAGAACTCCCTATGAGGTTCTAATTCCATCTCCAGCACTTGTTTGCTTGCCTTTGTGTGGTGTGGGCTGACAGTAAGCCCAGAACTCAGTCCTGAAGTCCTTCCTACCCTGAGAAGTTAACCAGGAGAAACTTAGTGGATGTTTTATTTTCTCATCTGATGGTTCATTATCTGTGTTCAGTGGTGGGCTAGAGTTTCAACCCAGTCCAAAAGCCAACATGCTAGAGAAATATCTTTGCCTTTGAGGATTTTGAAATCATTAGAGGTCTTTCTTCCATGAGAAAACCTTTTATTCCTTTTTCTTTTCTAACTCTTGTCCCACCAATATAGAAATTGCCTGGAGCTTCATGAGAGCATGTACCAAGACTGCCTAGCTAAGTCTGCTCACCAAGGTGATGAGGATCTTGACTTTGGCCAACATTCCCTACACAGGGGAAGTTTGGGAGTTTAATCAGACTTTCCAACTCGACTCTTTTGGTTACACAGTCTCCATGCTCCACAGCCCTATTTGAATATCATATCTTCATGAATTAATTCAGCAAGGATTTAACTATTTCTGGTCCTGTCTCATAGCATTGTCTACACATCAGTCAAGATGGAACAGGTCACCCGCGCTGCCCTCTTGTTTATCTATTAATCATCTGGCAAATAAACCACTCAGTATCCTGCCCACCTCAGTAATGTTTGTGATGTAATTTGTTTGGATGCCCAAATGTCACCAGTGTTGATTGTAAGAGATGAAAAAAAAATGTACTTGCTCAGCATTGCAAGCTCTAGGCCAAAATGTAAGCATGAAATCTCTGGTTTATTTTTGTAATAATGTTTACAGCTGTTTAATGACCCTGAAAAGGTTCAGTAGTCTGGTGTTCTGTATTTCAGAACAGGAGTGTATTATGCTTATAACAACCTTGGTTAAACAGTTTGAGCTACAACAATTGGAAAAATAATATTTAATGGGAAGCCATTGTGTTTGAGGTGAAGTTATCTTAATTACTGTCTCCCCTAAGTGTAAGAAAGCAAGGTAGGTTGCAGCGAAGGGCCAAGGGTCATTTGAGCCCCCAGGAAGGGGGCCTACCTAATACCAAGACCCCGTGTTGTGACAGGACTTCGTGTAATACACACAATGATGTTGGAAGCCTTTGCTGTTCCCCCAAGTCCCTCCCCGCCGGGGCTGTGGGACTCCTGCAGGGCTTCTCAGGAAGCACCTAGACTCACGTTGATAGAAAAAGGAATATTTAGTTGTGCTTGGCTAGACAACAATATTTGATTTTTAAAAATCCAGTTGAAATGGTTATTTTGAAAGTCATTTTATTTCCCAACTATTCTTTTTCATGGTATAAGGATAAAACTCTTTCATGCAACTTACTGGCAAGATCTATATTTTTTGGACTATTCATAAGATTACTTTTTTTTCCCTGTGCTAGCAAAATGAAACTGTGTTTTTGTGTAAAATTTATTTAGACTCATAGCAGCTGGCATTTCTGGTGTCCTGATAGTTTTAAATTTCATTTTGAGTGAAAGATACAATTAGGTTCTCTATTGGAAGAGTTAAGTGAAAACTTTTGTCATTGATATCACAGGAAATAGTCTTGAAGACAGAAATGCAAAATCAAAATAACCATTAGCACCATGAAAGAGAGCTGAATGGCTCACGATACCTGCAATGATGGGAATGATGAAACAGAATGTATTTTGATAATCCCTGCACCCAATGGTGAATTTCATAAGCTGAGAATATGCTCATCATGAAATGTGAAATTGCACAGCTCAAGAAGAAAGCCTCTAGCTTTTGGTAGCTTTCAGCTAGGACCTCTGCCTATCTTGGGGGTGCATGTGGGGCAGGAATTTCCACACTGGGGTAAGGAATGCCATGGTGGCCAGGACATGGGCCTCGGCCTAGTTCTCCATCAATATTGACTGTCCTGCTACTGCCGGTAGGGACCCGCCATGAGCCTGGGGCTCGGAAAGAATCCAGGTTGGGTGGAAAAGTATGGTGTTGTTGTAACAGATTAAACAGTTCACAGTGGCCTCAACTGTCCTGACTCGTTTTGGACATTTGGCTGCCTTCCCACAGTGGGGTGAACTACGCATGCGCTGGTTCCTTCACTCAGTCCACCAGGGTTTATTGATCTTCTTCCTCATATGCTTTGGGCTGGGGCCAGGAGCTAAAGGCCAGGGGCAAGCTGTTCTCAGCATTTAGTAGTTTGTTAACTGGCTTTTAATTGTGCTAAGGGTGTTGCTACCAAGGTGAGAGTGTGAGATGAGTTATTGTCTGGGTTCTTTTAGGAGGTCCCAGCTGCCCAATTGCCTTAAGCCCAGGATCATGGCCCACTCTGTGCTGGCCCCTGGCTACTTAATGTGAGCCCCTTAGCTGCTGGCTCACAGGGTGGTGGGGCAGAGCCAGGCTGGCAGTGAAAGGTGCTTGGGCAGGCAGGATAAAGTGCTCCTGGTCTTTGTGACCGTTCAGGGGCATTGCTGTATGCGGATGTGCACGTCTGTCTCACTGGTCAGAGCCCGCTGAGTGGCAGGAGGCCCTGCCAGTGACATGTGAGGGAGAAGCATGTTTCCAAAGGAAGACCTTCCAGTGCTGGCAACCTGAGGGCTGGAGGAAGGAGTAACAATGTCTTCTATCAGAGCGGGGAGCCGGCAGTCAGGCCTGCCTCCGGTCCCTGAGTTCTTACAGCAACCATGGGATTCAGTCCCTTAGCTTCCAGTGTTTGCATTTACATATATTTCTAGAGTGTGGCTGTTAGGGAATCTCTGCCTCTCCCTCAGCACAGATATATGCACACACATGCACATATGCACACTCGCCCCTATCTAGTACAGTTGCAATGATTTCTTCTTTCTCTGAACCTCGGACTCCACTTTTCAGGAGCCTTTTCAATACTTCCCTGTCATGTGTGGCTTTGCCTGTGCTGACCCCCTTGATCCAGGCCTGGAGGGAAGGTAGATAGAAGGTCCCTGGCAAATATTTACTGAATGCACATAAGGGGTATGTGAATTCTGAATGGCTGAGGTATCGAAACTGAGGAAATTGGGGCCGACTCAGGTTTTATGAGTCTTGAGCCGGGCCTGCGGCCAGCTTATCCTGCCTTGGCTCCTTTGGCCCAGGAACAACATACCAATTACCCCGGCTCTTTCCAAGAACTCACGGTCCCATTCTTGTTCTGAGCCTATTGGCTGGGGTTAGTTATGACCCACCCATGGCGGTGGCCTGCACTTGCTGGTGGACTCATGGAGAGGTTACAGAGCATCCTGGAGAGATCTTCCGGTGCCGCCCTGCCTCCCGGTGGGGCTCTGCCCAGGCAGGCTCATTCCAGGGCTGAGGGCATAGTCTTCAGAGTCTGTCCTTGTGAGAGTCCGGTTCTGCTGAAATTCTGTGTTCTTCATGGAGTCCATGATGGGTGATCAAGCTCTGAGGGGCTAGGTACTCTCTGTCTTCTAGTGTTCAGTAACTGGGCCATCAATGGTGGCCCAGGCCTGGGAGAGCTACCATGGACACCATATAGTGAAAACTCCCATGGTAGTTTCTGGACCCCCAGGTTCACTCACAGCTAGACAAAGTGTTCCTGTGGATATTCCTGGATGTGTGCAAATGCTGAGTCTGGGTGAGAGGGGCTCTCCTGCGGGACAAGTCTTCTTTTATGGGCTGTGTTTGCAATTTGTTCATTCATTCATACACTCATTGAACCTGCAATAAGCCAGCTCTAATCTAGGCTCTGGGGCCTCACCAAGGCAGACATGGTGCTACCCTCATGAAAAGATAAAATCTG
Source organism: Solenodon paradoxus (assembly GCA_004363575.1). Lineage (NCBI taxonomy): Eukaryota > Metazoa > Chordata > Mammalia > Eulipotyphla > Solenodontidae > Solenodon > Solenodon paradoxus. The sequence goes on along the minus strand of RJWH01007927.1, from coordinate 25,515 downwards.
TAGCCTGGTGGTAAGTGCTATGAGTTGGAAAGTATGGTAGTGGGACAGAGAAGGGTTGAGCATATTCCTCTCAGACAAGGAAGGTACAGGGGACCTTTATGAGAAGGGATTATGTGAGTTGAGGCCCATCTGATATGAACGAGCTGACTGTGCAAAGAGCACATTCGAGAACATTCTATGTACCTTCAAATGAAGCTTTAGCAATGGCACCTGATGACTAGTTGCTTAAAAGGGTTTTAGAAAAGCTCTGTTGATTCTGAAAAACATTTTTTTGAACATAATAAAAGAATTCCACATCCAAACCAAACCTGAAAATTCTCCACATTCGTTACTTGACAAGTTGATCTGTTAGTTGCACAGCATGAAATGGGTGGGAGGCAGGGCTGTGATGGTCTTCGGTTTGATGCCCCTCATCCAACCTGATTTGCAGTCTTGCTGTATCGCACATTTCAGCCTCTTCTCACTCCTGCTGAATTGGCATCAGCTCATCAGTAGCAACCTGAAAATAGTCTGTCTTCCTAGATTCATGTCTTCTGAGCTGGCCAACTGGGCAGCCTTTGGAAGTGGGCCAGCCATAGTGGCTTTGGACTTCCCAAACTTCCCCAGAGCTGTTGGGTGGAATTCTGAGCACTCCCAAGTGGCTTCCAGGTCATGAACCATGTTTGCTCAGGAGAGAAGCCAGCACAGCTGGATAGGGCTTGAAGGTGGAGAAAGGGTTCCATACAGGGCTCTGGGGCTGCCAGAGGCCCTCCTGGAGCCTTCCAGGAGCCAGTTCTGCTCCTGCAACTTCTTACACTGAGCCTGCCCCCTCTACTGGTCAGTGGGAGCCATAAGTTCTGGGGCACCTGTCTGCTCTGCCAGTGTGTCAAGCTAAGGATGGTAGGAATTCAGCAAGTATGTTGAATAAATGCAAGAATCTCCATGAGAAATTACTCCTTTCTGACCAGTCTCCAAAATGCTCTCTCTCTTTTTTTTTTTTTTGAGTTTAGACTGTCACCAGAAACAACAAAAAAAGGAAAGATAGCAAATTGGAAATCTTCTTGACTGCAAGTTACTCTGTGTGTGTGTGTGTGTGTGTGTGTGTGTTTGTGTGAGTTGTCCTTGTTAACATTCACAGACACAGCTAGCTCTGTGGAGGTTTCTCTCCCTTCTGCAAATAAACATCCATGTCATTTTCTTCCCCTCTGTTGCAAGATGGACTCACGATCCCTGTCCTCTTGCCAAGGAAGTCAGGTCTCCTAATGGAGACCCTCCATGCCATGCACAATCTGCCTGGCAGGTGGCCCAGCAAGCAGCAGACCCTGCTGGGGCTGAATGTGCTTCCTTTACAGTTGAGCTCTGTCCCCAAAGGCCCCCTAGGGAATTGCTTGGCTGAGGAATCAGTTCTGAATGGTGGGGTTAAATGCTGCTCCTGGACCACCTGGCTGGCCAGCACACCTAAATATTGGGATACAAAGAGGATAGATGTGTGAAAACGGTTCCAATGTCAGGAAATGAATTTGGGTTCCTCCAGGTGGAAGACAGACCTGGAAACAGAAGGGCTCCGGCATGGGTCCATTGCCTTTCAATGTCAAGCTCCCCACATCCTTTGATGCTGAGGGGGCCATTCCCTTTGCCCCACCCACAGTGGCCTGGCTTGAGCCATTTTGCACAGCCTGGAGAGTGGGTAAGGAGGACTATTAGAGACAATTATGCAGACCAGCTTTGAGTGTTAGTGTTTAACAAACAGCTTTGAGTTCTAATTTTCTGCAAAACACATACTGCAGGTACAATTTGTACTCATTACTGGATATTGGGAAAGTTATTAAAAACACTCAGACTTGCTTGAGACTTCCTGTGGCATCCTCCCTCGATTTTAATTGGTTTTTATCTAGTTGTATAAAAGATCTCTTTAAGCCCAATCAAAGTCCCTGCCTCGGAGATCATGCCATTTGAAGGACAGGGAGAGCTCAGTATTTGGTGTCTTTACCCCCACCCAAATCTGAATGGTTTAACAATCCGCTAAGATTTCATCAGGAGATAATTTATACTTCTTTTGATGGGCACAGTTACCAAATGACAAAATAACAGTGTTTCGTAACAGAAGGGTTAAATCTTAATCTCTGAGGTTTGCAAAGCCGCTACTCGCAGTCTCCTTAAAATTTAATATACCTCGTTAATGCTTCCTTGCAAACACTGAAGGATTTTTATGATTATAATCATGTGTTACAGCACCTAGTACTGTTTCTAAGCAGCATACTAATCAGCTTAATGAGATATTACTGCACTTTTTGTTGACTAAAGCAAAATCCCTTTTATTGTTCTAAAGCCTGTCCTTTATTTTTTCCCAAAACATTATCTTGTTTTATTATGTACCAGTAAATATCATGCCATTGGGTTTTCTTTTTTTTTTTTGGCCAAATCATAAAATAATCTCTTTCATCTCAGACTGGTGAATGTATTGAATTTAGTAACCGGAAAAGTTTCAAGTGAGTCTATTTGGTCTTGCAGTTAAAGCCATTCCACTCTGAGGAAAACTTTGAGCTGAACCAACAGGTGTGGGTGCCCAAGGGGGAAAGGAGGAAAAGTGTCACACGTAGATCCTTGATTTGTTATTAGGGTGTTGAAAGTGGTAAAACATTAATAATTTAAATGTGAATGAAGAATTGCAGTCCGTAAATAGAAAATACAAGGAAGACGATCTATCGCCAAAACAAATTGGAGGAGCAATGCCATGTTGCATAATTGGCATTTAATAATTCATTTTTTTATTATTGTTTTTGACTATAATTCCTTAGCATTATGATGTGTAGGTAAGGCATGAAATGCAAATTCCCCACCAGCTGATGCTGTTGATCCACTGCGCCTCGGTACCTGGCAGAGATCTGAAGTCTCTTTTTACTTGCAGGGATGGAAGAAGCCAGTCTGTGCCTTGGCGTGTCCTCGGCAGCGCCGGATGCTGAGCCCCACCTGAGCGGCCCGGTCCTCAACGGCCAGTATGCCATGAGTCAGAAGTTGCACCAGATCACCTCCCAGCTCAGCCATGCCTTCCCCGAGCTGCATGCGCGGCCCGCCCCAGACGAGAAGACCCCCGCGCCCCTGGAGGAGAAGGCCCACGTGTCCATGAGTGGCCAGCCCATGGGCAGTCAGATGGCGCTCCTGGCCAACCAGCTGGGCCGGGACGTGGACACCAGCCTCAACGGGCGGGTGGATCTGCAGCAGTTCCTCAATGGGCAGAACCTGGGCATCATGTCCCAGATGAGCGACATTGAGGATGATGCCCGCAAAAACCGGAAGTACCCGTGCCCGCTGTGCGGCAAGCGTTTCCGCTTCAACAGCATCCTCTCCCTGCACATGCGCACTCACACCGGCGAGAAGCCCTTCAAGTGCCCCTACTGCGACCACCGGGCGGCGCAGAAGGGAAACCTGAAGATTCACCTGCGCACCCACAAGCTGGGCAATCTGGGCAAGGGGCGCGGGCGGGTGCGCGAGGAGAACCGCCTGCTGCACGAGCTGGAGGAGAGGGCCATCTTGCGGGACAAGCAGCTGAAGAGCAGCCTGCTGCAGCCCCGGCCGGACCTGAAGCCCCTGCCGCACGCGCAGCAGACCCCGCTGGCCGCCTGCAGCCTGGCCTCGCCCGCCAACCACAGCGCGCCCGACGCGGCCAGCGCCGCGCCGTCGCCCAAGCCCGCCGGCCTGCAGGAGGACGCCGCGGCCCCGGCCGCAGGCTTCCGCTGCACCTTCTGCAAGGGCAAGTTCAAGAAGCGCGAGGAGCTGGACCGCCACATCCGCATCCTGCACAAGCCCTACAAGTGCACGCTGTGCGACTTCGCCGCGTCGCAGGAGGAGGAGCTCATCAGCCACGTGGAGAAGGCCCACATCACCGCCGAGTCGGCGCAGGGCCAGGGCCCCAGCGGCGGCGGCGAGCCGTCGGCCAACGAGTTCCGCTGCGAGGTGTGCGGGCAGGTGTTCAGCCAGGCGTGGTTCCTGAAGGGACACATGCGCAAACACAAAGACTCCTTCGAGCACTGCTGCCAGATCTGCGGCCGGCGCTTCAAGGAGCCCTGGTTCCTGAAGAACCACATGAAGGTCCATCTCAACAAGCTGTCGGTGAAGAGCAAGTCCCCCAGTGACGCCGAGGTGCCCGTGCCCATGGGCGGCATGTCCCAGGAGGCGCATGCCAACCTCTACTCCAGATATCTCTCCTGCCTGCAGAGCGGCTTCATGGCCCCGGACAAAGCCAGCCTGAGCGAGCCGAGCCAGCTCTACGGCAAAGGGGAGCTGCCCGTGAAGGAGAAGGAGGTCCTGGGGAAGCTGCTGTCCCCCATCTCCAGCATGGCCCACGGGGTGCCTGAGGGCGACAAGCACTCCCTCCTGGGATGCCTCAACCTGGTGCCGCCGCTGAAATCCAGCTGCATCGAGCGCTTGCAGGCGGCCGCCAAAGCTGCCGAGATGGACCCGGTGAACAGCTACCAGGCTTGGCAGCTCATGGCCAGGGGCATGGCCATGGAACACGGCTTCTTGTCTAAAGAGCACCCGCTGCAGCGCAACCACGAAGACACTTTGGCAAACGCCGGAGTGATGTTTGATAAGGAGAAGCGGGAGTACGTGTTAGTGGGAGCAGATGGCGCCAAGCAGAAAATGCCTGCTGATTCGGTTCACAGCACTAAAGTGGGCAATCAGAGAGACCTGCCACACAAGCTCGACCCGTTAGAAGGCAGTCGGGAGTTTTTGTCACATGGGCTGAACCAGGCGCTCGAATATAACCTGCAGGGTCCCGGGAACGTGAAGGAGAAGCCCACCGAGTGTCCCGACTGCGGCCGCGTGTTCCGCACCTACCACCAGGTGGTCGTGCATTCCCGCGTCCACAAGCGGGACCGCAAGGGTGACGAGGATGGGCTGCCCGTGAGCCTGGATGAGCGGCGCGGCTCGGGCAGCGACCAGGAGTCCCAGTCGGTGAGCCGCTCCACCACGCCGGGCTCTTCCAACGTCACTGAGGAGAGTGGGGTCGGAGGCGGGCTCTCCCAGACCGGGAGTGCCCAGGAGGACAGCCCGCACCCCTCCTCTCCGTCCTCCTCAGGTAGGTTAGAGGGCAGATGAGGGAGGAGCTGCTTGGACTGGGTCCTGCCGGCTGAGGTGACTGTTCCGCACTGGCCTCCCTAGGGGACGCTCTCACGGCTCTTCAGGCAGTACTGAGGTCACCATGATTTGATGGGGTATGATGGGTGGACCCTGCCTTTCTGCCTGTCTCAAGGGCAGGCTAGCATGGCAGCTCTTTGGCATTTCCTTCAACACTGGCTACCAGGAAAGTAAGTCCATCCTCCTCCTGTGTAGTAGGAATATTTGGCACGTTTGACAACTGACTGAAGTTGCCTGCTCAGCCTCATTCCATGGTCCAACCCTATTCCTTGCCACCGACCCATCCACTGTCACCTGGTCTCTGGATGCTGGCTGTGAACTCCAGTCATGGAGGGAAACGTAAGGTCAGACCCTCACTGATTCTCCCCCTAAAGCTATTCCAATGGTTCTCCTATTTGGGTGCCCCTCTCCAGACCAAACCTATCTCCCCTTCCAAAATGATAGCCCGGCTCTCCAAAATGATAGGTCCCTCTCACCGAAGGAACCACACCACTCTCCTCTGATGGTTTGGAAGAGCACAGAGGTTTGAAACACAGATGTGTGACTCCATGCCTTAAATTGTACTGTTACATGGGTGATACAGCTTTGGGGTCTAAAATAGGAAAGCAGAAAAATCTGGCATCAAAATGTCTGTGAAATGTTGAAGCTTCCCGGTCCAGTTTGAAAAAGCACACCCCACCAAAACAAACAAGCAAGCAAGCAAGCAAGCAAACAAACAAACAAACAAAAACCACAACAAACCCACTAGCCTAGCCCAAGGCGACTAAATTAAAATTGCTACCTAACAGCAGGTAAGCTGCTGCTTCCATTCCTATTTCCGAAGCCCCTTGCTCATGGACAGTAAATTGAAAGTTGTATCTCTAGTCCTTTATCAAGAAAGCATCTTGCTAATACTGTAATCATTCTGCAGCCTAACAACAGAGGAAATCATGCCATAACAAATACCCTGTTACTAATGGCAACATTGATTTCTGCAATCAGCCATTAAGTCTAGAAAATGAAAGACGTTTGAGGCACCTCAAGGCACTGCGCTGCCCATTGCTGAAGATGTGGCAGCATCTTAAAAGTTGCTGCTTCTCTTCTTTTTCTTCCCCCTCCTCAGTTTCCACAAGCGTTTCAGTGAAGGAGGTGTTTCCCTGCTGCAGATATTAAGTACATGGCTGTTTGGTTTTGTTGCTTTGTCATGTGTCAGTATACCCTTCTTCTCGGACCAAATTAGTATTGAAATAAAGAATGAATCTGCGGGCTTATTGCAAGCCAGTAAAGAATTGTTAAGACACATAAATCTAAGCTGCACATTCCAGAGATTCCGACATCACTTAATGCCGCTGCTTAAATGCCCATGAAACACACTGTCTGCTCCTGGAGTCCTGGACACTGTGACGATTTATTCCTGGTGAGACACTCGGAAAGAGTGGAAGCGGGAACGCCAGTGCCCAGGAAGACTGAGGTCCCTCTGCAGCAGTGACCAGACAGGGAGCAAACCAGATTCAGTGGCAGGGCTTCAGGTTTCACCACCTGCCAGCAGTGACTGTCAGAATGGATCTCTGCCCCACAAGACAGCTAAGTGCCCAGCACCCCGCTGTCAGGAGGGACTGTTTTCAGACTCCTATGATGAGGTGTCCCCTCTTCTGGGAGTGTCATCTCACTGCTTTTTGGATTGGGGACCTGAAGGGGCAGAAAACAGAGCGTGAACTGGCTCTCCGAAGTTTGAGGAGTGATGTGGAGTTAACACTGACAGATTTTCACCCCACTCCCAGACCTGCAGAAATGAAAAGGTCTCAGCAGAATATTCCGACACCAAATGTTCGGCTTTATTAATGACGTGTTTAGCGTGTTTTTCTCACCTTCTGGCCAAGTGATAGCCTCGTGCTATTCCTATCTCTGTTGTTTCCATATCTCTAAACATTCTCTTGAAAAAACCCATTTTGCTTAAAAGAACCAACCAGGCTTACAACTCAAAGGAGAATTATCATTGAGTTGCGGTTATCTTCTCACTTTTATTTCCCCTCATTGAAGTATTTTACAATGGTGAATACTGATTCTTTCATTTCTGGTTGACTTCTTTGTTTTCTTCATATTCAAATTAGACCCTTTCATAATTTTCTGACTAAGTAGGAAAATTGATGGCATACCAATAGGAAGCCCAAGTCAGCCGCTGGCCTGGGGCATTCAGGTTTTCCTGGGATTAGGACCTTTAACCAAATCTGGTTAGTTTTCCCTCTTATTTCTAACAAGTATGACTTATATAAAGAGTGATTAAAATAAGCATTTAAATAAAAATCTTGACACAATAGCTGTTTTATTATTACCTGTTAGGGAGAAACCTGCTAGGTGAAGGGGAGGGAAAAAAATCTTTAAGCCCTTAAGTAAAGAAAGAAGTACTTTTTAAGGCTTCTATTAAGAAATAACTGCAAAACACGGTTTTACAAATTTCTCAGACTGCATAACAATGTCGCAAAACTTAATTTGCATCACTTGATTCTTTTTTTGTTGAAAACTGGGTCAGTAGGGCCTGAGAAACTATTTTTTCAGATCTTAACCAATGAATTCTTCTTTATAAATCGCTGCTCTTAACATGATAGTAGTTCTGAATTCATCATAAAAAACCTTTTTACAGAGAGCCTCTTAGAACAGATCTCCAGAAGAAGGCTTACAATGAGTGGCAGAGACGTCCTTTGTTATCTGATGTAATTCTTTGCAAAGGAGGATTGGGAACGGAGTGGCTGTTTAAAAATGTCTTGCTCAGACCGAGACGAAGAAGGGGTCAAGTTTGCAATCAAACAGTTATTGCAGAGATGGGCGACTGTCACTGGGTAGGCTAATGTGGGATGCAGCTGTTTGTTATGTGAGTAGAAGAATGTTTGAATCAGTGAACGTGTGAAAATGATTCCAGTGAACCAGAAAATGTGTTTGTTCTTTGGCTCTCCAAACTGCTGAGAACCCAGCTTAAGATCAACTGTGAAAACTAGGACCTTTGACAAATTGAGAGGTCATATTTTCTAACAGAAAATGGACACAACTCGTCACACAGATCACTTCCCCATCTCTACTCTTTGTTTTATTTTTGTTGTTGTTGTTGGTTTGACTTACCGCTCACTTCACACGCAGTCCATGTCACGTCTGCCTCCATGTGCAAAGGGAAACTATTTGGAAAGCAGCAGCCTATAAATTTTACTCTTTTATGACATTTAGAAAACGAGGCGGCTGTTTTGATGCTTCCTTGTTTCTGGCTTGCGTGCAAAAGCTCTGATGGCATTCATCTCTGCCTCTTCCCCTCAAACCTCGTCTGAGACAGAGCTGGGATGCCAGCTTTACTCTGAGTCAGAAGACGGCCAAAGTTCTGTTTCTTTAGATTTTGCTTTGGAAATCACGTTCAGAATAATTAAAACTTAATGTACTAAGAAACGATACTGTTCATTATATCCAACAGGGCAGTTACCTTCCACGTTCCCCATCATTTTGGAGAGGGCTAATTGAAGTGCGGATGGTGGGAAAGGGGTAATTGAATGCGCTGACCCTCTGTTCATTAAATAAAGTCGGCTAAGTTCCATGATCAATGGAAAGCCGGGGAGAGATGCAAAGATGAAAATATCTTTAACCCCTCCGACTTCTGGTGGGGTATTTTGAGATGGACAAGGATTATTTGATCAGCTGGGCTGGAAGCCTGGTGGGATCTTCTTCTGTTGCCGGAGCTGCATTCCTGAAATGTTGGAACTCCATCCAGCACAGGCCAGTTAGCACAGCATCAAAGGCCTTTATCCTGGGCTCCTGCATTTACATGGGGTGTATAGTGATATGATAGATTTTCTTTCCCACCTCTTTCTCTCTGGTGGCTAGTCCTCCCTGCCCCCCATTCCGGAGAACCACGCCCGTTCCACACAAACAACAAATTCAGGCACCCCAAAAGAAGGGGGTGGGGGTGGAAAAAGAAAAAAATTTAAGTCTGAGGATTAAGATCTTCATTTTTTTTTTTTTTTTTGCTTGTGCATTCCAATTGTTCTTAAAATATTTGGCAATGTCAATTAGTAACTGAGCAGAGTTAGCTGATGAACACAATTTTCCAGTAGACTGAGCACCCTATTGTTGCCGAGCGAACAGCAGATTTCTGAGGTCATTATCATTCGCTGGTTGCTTGGCCCAGCTGCTTCCTGCTGCAAAAGCCAAACTTTATACTGGAGCTTGGGGATGGCGAGCAGCAACAGGGGTCTGGGAGGAGAGGGGAGCTGGCTGCAGAGCTGAAGACACTCATTATCAGCAGAGGAAACAGAAAGTAAAAGTTTCCAGGCAATTCCAGGAAGACTGCCCTATCGGACTTTCTCGCTCCTGTTCCTTATCCAAGCACCTTCCAACCCAAGGCAGGCAATTAAAAGAACTAGGGGACGGCCCTTGGGCTTTGGGTCTACTAATCTCTTTGCTGAGAACTTTGGAAAACAATAATCTCATTTATAAATTTCCTTAAAACATGGTTAACCCAATCCAAGGCCTGGGTGTGATTTCCTCACAGATAAACTCCTTCATTTTTTATTAAAAACAGAAAAAAAAAAAAAAAAAGAACCCTAAGCCTCTTGTAGAAGATGAAATTAATAATTGAAAGGAGTAAAGTTGGGGATGACAAATGGGAAAAATTAGTTCCTTTTCCAGATGGACCTTTGGAGCAGAGAATAATCTGAAATTCCTTGGGAAGTCACCTTTCTCCTGGAAGGCTCCCCTTGTCCATCTCAGCTGCTCCTTTTCCCTGCGTCCCCTCGCTCCCTCCTTCACCCCTAACCTAACGTGGAAGCCGGTGCAGTGAGATGAAAAGCTGCACTTTTTAGAGCTCAGCTGTTAAACCCGCGCCAGATGCAGCCCTTCCGTCCCCGACGTGCGCGTGTGCGCAGGCGGCCGCCGTATTTGAGGAGATTACCGAGGCTCTGGGGCTTGTGTGCCCAAGCTGTGCCCGGAAGGCCGAGACTTGGGCTGACTCCTGGAGTGTCAGATGGGGCAAAGGTCCGAGTTCCAGAGCATCAGATGGGGCAAAGGTTACTCCCCTCTCCGACCCTCACTGAATCTGTGCGCCCTGCCCAGCGGGACATCCAGCCACAGCTGGGTTCATGGAATCCCCGATGCTGTTTCGCAGCTCTGGACTCTTCTCCTGGGAGAGGCTGCCTACCAACAGCTCCTTTTATAAACTTTCCATTCACACCGTGCCCTTTTATTATCTTGTGCCTCGAAGCAATTATTTGGGAACACTTAGTACCACTCTGGGGCCTTTCGCTCCCTGTTACCCCCTTCCACGGGGCTGCCCGATGGCACTGCCACTTAGCATTTCAGAAAGAGAGAGATGGGACTGACATGAGGACTGCTGTATAAAAGACGACACCGGATCCTAGAAGCAAAGCTGCATCCACGTTCCCCTGGAGTCCGGCGAACTTTGTGTCTGGCGGTGGGTTGGACTCCTGACGTAGGGTCCCTCCAGCCCTGTCTTTGCTTAGCCCCACCGGCTCACTCTGCCCCTCTTCAGCACGGGACCATCAGCAGCGCCCCCTACCCCTGCCCACGAGCACACTCGTGCTCACGGTGAGCTTCGTGTGCGTGTTACCATAAGGAACGGAAATGTTCATTGAAATCTAAAGGTACTGGTAATAAGAAAACCAGGTTAGCTAGGGACAGGTTATGACGAGGCAAAGAATTAAGCAGTTGGTTTTCAAAGTAGATCATGAAGCGTTAGCTGCGTGATTCCCACTCACTCAACTGGGAGGGCTGGCTCAGGTCCTGGTCCCCGCCTTCGGCGCATTGGGTTGGGAATCCGTTTGCTTTACAAATAACCAGTGATGCTTCTGCTTCATGGTATGGCCCAAAGCAAGTGTCACCGACTTTCAGGAGCCTCCTCACACCAGGGAACATATGCCCACCACGTTGGCACTGCTCTGGGACTTCTGCAGACCTGGGGCAACCTTTTTTGGGGGGCAGTTTGGGATCCCCCTGCTTGCCCAGGTCCCTGCTCCGCCAGGCAGCTTATTCCTTCCGCTCTCTTCCTTGGCGGAAGTGTTACACCCTGCTGCTATCAGAAACAATTCCGGTGAACTCCTGAGAGGGCAAGGCTTGAAAGACTTCCTTATCTATAGCATGGCCATTTCCTGGGTCTGGCCTCCTCCGAGAGAAAGTTCTGGCAGTGGTCTGATGTCTCAGAGGGATGGGCACGGGGCAGGCTTCAACAAGCTTCACAAGTCCCCTGCTTTACCGACTCTCAAGATTCCACTGGGCCCTCTGTAGTCCAGCCCTGTGCAATATGGGGCATTTGAGATGAGGAGCAGAGGGGATCCTGGGGAAAGATCTCTGCAGGGAGCATTTTGTAGCACTCGGAGCTGGTGAGGTCAGGAGGAGTCAGCAGTTAGCTCCTTTAACCATTGAGCTGTTCTCGAGCTTGATGGTAGGGGTGGAGAAACACCTGCAGAGAGCAGGAGATTGGATTTGTGCAAACGCCCCACAGTCACGATGACTGGGCTGGAACCTTTGCCATCTGCAGCCCCTGGGCCTACTTGCTGCCCCTCTGGGCCCCTCACCTCTCTTTAAAACCCCTCCTCCATTGGCATCTAGTGGGCACATCCCTCCATCCTACGGGCCAGGCTGGCACATGAGGAAGGAGGAGGGGATGCAGCGAGGCTTGCAAATGCCAGGAGGAGAGGGGCTTTCCAGCAGGGTGCAGGGCAGGTGGTGGGGGCTCTCTGCTCTCCCTGGGATGTGAGCGTCGCAGCAGCTGAGAGGAACCGTCGGTCCCCCTTGCCTTTTCCTGGCAGGACAGGGGGATGGCAACATTTACTTAAGCTGTGGAGTTTGGCACTGGTGCCGCCAGACACCATCTGGAAAGCCCTCTCAGAAAGCCATGGACCCTCCCCAAAGAACTCAGGGGAGCAGGACTTGGGCAGAGCTGGGGCTTTTTCTTGGGCAGAACTTGCGCATAGAGGCACCTGATCAGGCTGGGAATTGCAGAACTCTAGTTGGTCCTTCTGGGTCTGCATGTGGCTCTTCCCTCTGCTGGACTTATCCGGTTAATTCTCCAGCCAGAGCTGGTTTAGCTTTTCTTTGTCAGGATGCATGCGCTGTATTCCCACGTATTTGTTTTATATTGCTTGTTGCGTGCGGGTTTCACCTAAGTCTTGGTGTGTGTGGGTCTGACGATGGGGGATAGCCAGGACTGTTCTGGTTAGTTACTGATGCAGTCTTGTAATAACAGGGCTTGTTAGCCGCATCCAAGCAGTGACTATTATGTCTCCAAAATGTGCTGGGGAGACAGGCTGGGGAACTGGGTGGCTTGGCTTGTGACAAACAGGGCCAAGCTAAGCACAGAGATTTGCCATTATCCTTTCCCTGATCCACAGCTTCAGAACAGGCCGCAGAGCCCCAAATAGTACATGCCCGGACACTGCCCAAAGCTGCCTGATGGGTGGGCCGGGAGGCAACGGCAGAATTCATGAGCTCAGATTTATTTTGTGTTCCCACCAAGAATAAGTTGTCCAAGGCCTGACTTCTTGGGGGAGCCATCTCTTTGTTGCTGTGAGCCTTGGGGTTTTTGACATGTGGCATGTGTCTGAGAGAAGTGGGAGACACAGCACAAGCTGACTCCTTGGCTGGGACGCCCACCGTGCACATGGGGGCCAGCCCTGTTCTTGGGGTACCCAGCCAGGTGCTGCCAGGAGGAAGTGGGTGGTGGACGAGCTTGGCCTGGCCACTTGCCTTTCAGAGGGTGGGGCACACCTTAGGGAAACCTGATGTGTTTGACTCTGTGTTGAGTCCAGACATTGCACGAAAGAGTTTTCCCTCCTTTCTCTCCAGAGGCAGCTGGTTGGACTGGAATTTAGGCAGATCCAGCTTTTTCCTTTTATGTGACCTCAGTTCCAACGCCAGTTGATGTATGGTGAGCAGGTCCCACCATGGTGCTCTCTTCTCTTCATTAGAGTAATGTCCCGAAACTCTTAACTCAGGCTTGACGTCCGTGGTTTTTGGACACCCTAGGTTGTCTTCAATCATCTTGAGAGGCATTTTGGAAAAGTTCCAAGTTGCTTATGTTTTGTTCAACATAAAATGTGCACAGTGGTTGCTTCCTGAAGACCAAGACAGAGACGTGTTTCTCTTCGTTGCTAAATATATTTTGTTAAATTTGCTACTAAAATAGGTGTTCTGTGTTTTTTTTTGTTTTTTTTTTAAAGTAGCTTGCCCTGAAAAATTGAAGTGTTCTCTTAGCAAAGCTGCAGAATGACAGAAAATGTGAGGGAGGGGCCTTGCCAGTATGTGTCCCTTCTAACTGCGGCCTGGTCCCTCTTAAATATTCCTTCCAAGCGACCCTTTCCACTTGGTCCCCTCCAGGAGAGGCACTTGCTGGCTGTTATTGTTGGAGGACATTATTATTATTTTGCTATGATTTTTCTTAGCTCTTATTCATCTTGGACATTTAGAAAATATATAAGTAGAAAATTGCATGTACATCTCCACGTATGTATAATATACATATGCATGTGTCGCTCTGCCACCACTCAGAAATAACTTCTGTGAGTTACTTCATTCCTTTTTGGGCCCCTAAAGTCATATTCAGTGAAAACGGATCATGCTGTCCTTAACTTCTGCGTGCCATGGTTTTTACTTAAATATGTCAGGCATTTCTTGTCACTGACAATTTCACACAGAATCAGCAAACTTTTTCTGTAAAGTGCCAGATAATAAAGTTGAGGCTTTGGAGGTCCTATCGTTGCTCTCTGTCGTGATTACTCAGTCTTGCCGTGATTGACAAGGCTGATGGCGATCTAGTACAACTCACAAAAACAGGCAGCAGAGACATGTGGCTTATGGGCTGTCCTTTGCGGATTACTGTTTTGTAGGAACAGTTACACTTTTTTATTTTTTAAATAAAAGCCTCACACAGGTAGTATGTCCTTTGAAAAAAATATTAGAAATATAGAGAAGCAAAGGAAAAAAATACCCACCTACATCTATAAAAGCAGGCTTAGCCAGTACCGTACTGCTGTGTATAAAAGAACTTGTTTCCCTTGTTTCATTTCTGCCCCCACATCTTTCTGATGATCTGCAGGATTACTTCCTTGGGTGAAATGCCTAGCATAGGGATCTCTGGTCACAGGCAGGCAGCCCCAGGCTGCAGATGTACCCCCTGCTCAGCAGTGTGCTATGTCCTGAGGCCGTTTTCTTCCATCATTGAGAATTTGCACCCCGAGAAAGTTCCTCTTAAGCTTCTATCAAAATCTGCCTCCCTGGAGCAAAGTAGTTCCCCATCAGCAAGCTACTGTGATTCATTTGCTATTCATAAATTCGTTCTTTCTTTCATTCATTCATTTACTTACTCATTCAAGGACAAAATGCTTCTTAAGTAGGTCCTGAACCCTGGGCAATGCATCAGAGATGGGGATGGGGATGCCAGGATGAGTACACACACACACACACACACACACACACACACACACACACATCAGCGTCCTGAGACTCAGAGCCCAGGAGCCCGGACAAGTCCTTAGCAGAGTGAGAGAAATGCACATCAGGGCCTGTCCTTGGGGCCACAGGAGCCCCAACTTGCCTTGGCACCTCTGTTTGTTCCTGTCGGACTTGATGGGGGTGAAGGAACTGAGGAATCATTTGAAAAACTTCTTTGGCAGGTAACTCTTTCCCTCTGTAGAATTTGGCCAATCCTGTGGCTTCTGGGGAAGCAAACACTCCTGCTCAGCCACCTGATTGGCTGTGTCTCTCTCTTTAGCTGTAAATCAGAATTGAAATCACTTTCTTGCTGCAGAAAAGACCCTGGGGGAGAGTACAGCTGGTGCTTTTGAGGACACCCCTGCCCACAGCCGGAAAGGGAGCTGGGAGGGAACTTACTGCTGTGTGTCCTGTGGCTCAGTAGCCCACCATTTCACACCAGGGGGCCTGTGGGAGGCTGAGGGGGTACGGCAAGGAGAGGCCAGACAGGATGATGCTCTACAGCCAGGAGTGAGGGGGCAGGCTCCCCTCTACCTCCCTAGCCCCTGATCAGCCTGTCATCTTCATTGTGATTCATTAATCCTGGGAGAGACATGTGCATCAGGTGTCAGGTGGGGAGCAGACTCCCATAAAGCCCTGCAGGTAGCATGTGCCTGAACTTCTAAGAGTCACACTGGGAAGGAGGTCTCGGACTTTGTTCATTTTGTCCAAACTAACCTTCTCTGCAGAGCTGTCCACACCTGCCCGCTCCCCGCCATGCCAGAGTTCAGGTGAGTCAGATGAGGGCTCTATGTCCATCCTCCGTAGCATCAGGAGAGGGTCACAGGCTCTGTAGATAATGCTGGCTTTCTTTTTGGGCGGTGAGACCGGAAATGGCACACAAACCCCCGTCAGCTCCTCCAGCACCACTGAAGCTCTCCTCTTCTGCTCCCAAGGATGGAGAGTGCCGTGGGCATGGGGGACGGCCCCACTGCTTGCTCTTAGGAACTCTTTGATCCGGCAACAGTTCCCTAGCCTCTCTGTGTCTCACTTTCCAAGGTTCATTTGTTTTTCTATAAAGTACTGAGCACAGTTCTAGCATGAGGAGATATTCAGTGTGGTCTGTTACTAGGATCATTTCTGCATTATGCGATACAAAACAACTGGGTAAAAAGTGGGAAGCTTGGTTAGATGATAATCTGTTGAGAGTCACACAGCACCAAAGGGTTGGCCTCACTGATTTAGTTTCACTGAATCTGTTCATTGTTTGTCCATGTCCCCAGCAAAGCAGTGGTATCAGCTAGGCCTATCCCCACTTTCTTCACTGGAAGATGATTTGAGAACCCATATAAAGCAGTAACTGATGTTCTAGGTAGTCAGTTTCCTTCCTTTACGTGGAGTCATTACAAGATGGTTGGGTCTCTGTCCAATTTCCTCATATTTTGTTGCCACAAATCCCAATTCAAATGGACTTTGCAATTAGATATAGCCACAATGATTCAGTTATTCAAGTCTCTAAAAAGCCTGGAGTTTGGTGTGATCTTAAGTGAAGCAGCTCAAATGGTATCCCCAAGGACTCCCTCCCCTCATAGCAGCATAAAGGCTGCCACAGCTCAGACCTCACATCCCTATACCACTAAACAGAAGAACACTCTTTTCTGGAGGCCCAGCAGCTATACCCTTGCATTTCATTATGTCTTACTGTATCATTCCCATTCCCAAGCCAGTTGTCATGACCAGGAGATGGGGTGCACCCCCTGACTCATGTCAAGCAGGGCTCACTCTTGAGTGGGAAGTGGTAACAGTGTGATCTTGCCCATCCCAGCAGCGGAGAATGGAGATGACTCCTCCCACAGATAAAGGGGGCATAGATCCTGAGCAATAAGACAGAAGCCAGCAGGTCACAACTTTGAGACTGCCAGCAGTAGCAGCATTTGCTGTCCCGTTCAGGACTTCTAGAGATGTCCCAGCCAACCTGAGCATGGCCACCAGGAGTTATGACTGTAAGGTGGCCCTCCCCTCCCCTCCCCCTGGGACTTTCAGAGCTAAGCTGTGCTGTGGGACAGAGCTGTTTCAATGTCTCCCTCCTGGTTCCTCTTCTCTTCCTTTTGTAACACAGAGACTCAGCTTAGCCTGGAGGTGATGATGGCCAGAGTCAACACAAATGTCTCCCCCATGTCCTTGTGTCCACCGTGTGACCTGGGCGATGTCCCTACCACACAGCAGAGGAATGAGGCCCATGGGAAAGAGAAGGTATGAGCAGGTATGAGTCACTGCTCTTGAGGAGAAGAAGGTCTTGGCTTTGGGGAGTGACCATAGGTAACAGGTGGAAAGTACAGGGCAGCCAGGATTCCTGCATGGATTGCAGCGCAGGGCTCTGGCAGCCTTCCCAGTGACGGGCGAACCTGGAGGTTATCTTCCACCTCCTCCACCCCTGCTGCACCCTCCTCCCCAGGAGAAGCACGGTGACCACCCAGAAAGTGCACCTGTCTTAGTTCTGGCAGGTCCAGTGGGAGATGAGGCTGAGCGGTACCACCAGGGGTCGGTGCAGTGAGATGGCTCCAGCTGTGCCCCACCTGGGGCTGGGTGCTGACATCCTGGCTGTGGGACAGAGCAGAAGGTACCCTGGGGATCTGCCCTCCCTCTGGGGCCTTGCGTGTGGCAGTGGGGGAGCGGTGTCTCCACGTGTCTGAACCGAGGCAGCTGCGGCTGTTTGCAGCACACAGCGGGGAAGTGTGGGAAGTGGGTTTCGCGTGAAGGTGCATGCAGCCTCTTGTCCTTTCGTTCCGCTGCTGGCTTGTGTGGGAGTAAGGTGGACGCGGCCGAAGGCAGAGCCCTGCTCCCACCTCTCCTCATCCAGGCCCGCCAACACCAGCTTGTTTGAGCAGACTCCAGGGAGTCTGATCCCTTCTCTTTGCGGATCCCCGGAAAAGCTCTTTTGGAGAAGAAAGTGGCTAGCCCAGCCCCTGGCCAGCCCTGCAAGGACTGACTGGGCCCCTACAGTAGTCCACACTTACACTTGAAGCATCCCCAGCCTGTGGCTCCAGATGTCCCTCCTGACCCTGCTCAGCATGTACCACAGGTCACTTGCATCTTGGGAGCATGGCCCCAAGGTGCCCCTGGAGACCCCAGACAGGGAGAAGGAGGCCGCAGGAGCGTGGCCCGGTAGACGGGGCTCAGGCCAGACTCAGGAGAGCTGCTTGTGGCCTGTGTGAGTCAGTGAATCTCAGTGTCCTTCCCAGGGATACTCTGCCAGTGTCCTCGACATGCTGTCCTCTGCAGGCGGGTGATGGGAGTGGCCTGGATGTGGGGGGTGCGACAGAGACTGGGCGCTGCCTGTCGAGATCTCGGCTCTCCACCCAGCACCACTGCCTCTCATCCACCCCTTTTCTGGGGCAGGGGACCCCACTGTTGTGTGAGACAGAGATGAGGGGGCTGTGATCCTCCTCCTTGGTCAGCACCATCTCTGAGGAGGGCAGAAGAGCGTCTGGGCAGCCTTCCAGAAGAGGACTCTGCTGAGCTCTCTGTTGTCGCGCCTCCTGCCTCCTCAGGCAGAACCCAGAGGCCACCTCACACTGGCCATGCCGGGCAGAATGCTCTGGGCTGTATCTCTGCCCTGGACCCATCTGGGGCACCCCCAGGGAGTCCCAGGTCAGCTGGGGGCTGTGTCTGCTGCCACAACCTGGGAGGGTGGCCGCTGGGAGGGCACCCCATGGTGACTGTGTGTGCTGGGGCACTGGGGGGCGAGAGTGGCTGGTGTCCTGGACGGCCCTGCTGGCGGGGTCTCTGAAAAGTGGTTCAATTTCAGTGTGCAGACAGCTGAGTGCGCTTGCGTGCACGCGCGTTCGTGTGACTGTCTTGGGCGAGGTGTCAGTGTGGAGCAGGTGTGCAGGCCTCAGTGGCGTCGTGCTGTCTGCAGTGTGACTGTCAGCTTGTGTGTGGATGCCGGGGTGTGCGTCAGGGTTCGGCATTAAGGTGTACAGCAGGGCGCGGGGCGGCCTGTAGGTTGGTTATCGACACGTCAGTAAAGGCTGTTTGTTGAAAAGGATGTAGGTTATGAGGTGTTGGTGGGTGTGAGTCGTGTCGTCTGGGTGTCTGCTGGGAGTGCGCGTGGTGTTGGTGTCTGCGGCAGCAAAGCAGTGTGCGCGGAGGTGTGCATTCATGTGTGAGTGTGGGTGTGAGTGTGGGGGCTATGTAGGCAAGGATGTGGGTGCGGTGGGTCCCATGATGACTTATGGTTACGTCGTGTAGGTTGGTCCCCCAAACCTCTGCAAGCCAACAGTCTTCTTTGCAGGGAGAGAAGCGGGGTTCTGAGACTGACCAACCTCCTTCTCCAGGCCTCAGCCCACAGCTAGTGGGGTCTCCCCTCCTTCTTGCCAGCTCAGGCCCAGAGAGAAGACCCGGCTTCTGGGATGCAAGTGGGCAAAACCAGAAGGGCCTGGTCTTCCAGCATCTCATAGCCGTGCCCTCTGGGACCTCACGTTCCTCTGAGAAGAAGCTGGGGGCCCCACCCCGAACCTCCTTTCTAGAACTCAGCCAGGGCGTGCCTGGACCCAGAGCTCCACGAGGCTGGGATCTGCCACTGCTCACGGTGGCGGCCACAGAGCACGGGTGCAGCAGGCGTTCAGGGAACGTGTTGACTTACGTGGAATGAGGTGGAGTTGCCTCTTTCAGCACCAAGGGTGCTTGTCCAGGAGCCAACCATGACGCAGTCCTCCCCCCACTCTCCCTGGGTGCCAAAGAACCCTGAGCCCCAGAGCAGGACCTGGCACCACTGACCTGCAGTGGGGTCCTAAGGCCTGGGAGGGTATCTCTCTGCTGGGAGAGGACGACCTAGGGAGTGTGGGGGCTTCAGGAGAGGCCAGGTCATGGTGGCAGCTCTGGGAGCAAACCTCACGGGGTGCATACTGTTTGCCATCAGCCCGTGGCGGCCGGTAGCACTGTGGCTGCGTGTCCAGCTCTTCTCCCTGGACGGCCCTCCTCCGTCAGTCTCAGGACTCATTATTTCTTCTCCCTCCAAATCCTTGGAGTTAGTTCATGGCCACAGTGGCAGTTCCTGGACGGCGGGCCTGGTGGAGGCCAGGGAAGGGGACTGCGTCCCCTGTGGGCCCCACATCCTTGGTGGTGGTGGAAGCCAGTCGTGGTCCAAGGCTTCAGTGCTCCTGCCAGCAGTGTCTAAAGTGACCTTAGAGCCACTTTGGGTTTAGGTGGCCAAGTTCTGTGGCCACCATGGGTGATCTAGGGTACGGGCCAGGGTGAGGTAGTGGAGGTAGGTCTTTCTGAGATGGCTCGGGGAAGGGTGGCCCACAAGCAGCAGGCATTGAGGGACAGGTTTCTATGCCCTCTGTGTTTTCACAGCACGCGAGTCTCCTTTTCTTGCAACGTTAGCCCATTCTCCACCAGCCGCTTCAGAAAGCCCGAGAGAAAGGATGTTGGGGGCCAGAATGCGAGGGCTTAGGGCAGCCTTGAATCTGGTGAAGTGTGTCCTGGAAGTCACATGGAGCATGAGACCACGTGTCAGCTCCACCCACTTCTGCGGCACATCCATGAAGCTGGGCCCTTGGAGTTCAGTAGTCCTTTAGGGTTGGTGGTTGAGGAATCACCACTGTCTCATAACTAGGGGCCCTGGTGGGAGAATGGGAGAAACCCCAGGAGACCTGTGGGGAGGGAAGCCATCAGGGTTGGAGAGGGCACTGTGGATAGAGTGGACAGCTCAGGGCTCCTCTTCCTCATCTGAGCTCCTGGCCAGGGAACACGAGGTCCCTGGAGGCTCAGAAGTCACCTCAGAGGTCAGCCTCAGAGAGCTGTGGCTGCTGAGAGGATGTGGTAGAACACACCACAAGCGGGGAGAAGCACGTGGAGGACAGGAAGGCCTGCTGAGGGCTGACGGGTGCCGTGAGCGGTGATATTGGCCTAGGCGTTGGAGCCATCGTCTGAAAGCTAGCCCACATCTTCCCCCGCTAGAGCTCTTCAAGACTTCCCTCTGCGCGTGGAGGAAAGCCATGGTGACCAGTCCCCGTCATCACCTGCTCTGCCCCTCTCCACTCTGCTGAGTGTATGACCATCAATGGTTAGCTTGTAGAGCCAGCCGCCTGGTGGCCTTAGCATCGTCCGCTCAGACGTGCACTTGACACAGACCAGCATGGGGCTGGCTTCATCCCTCCCTCCCCATGGCCCTCTCCCTCCTGGCAGCCATCCTTCCACTTTCTGTGTCTCTGAAGTCGACGCCTCCGGGTGCTACACAGACGTGGACTCATCTGTATGGCTGAAATGATGGCTCATTTCATGTAGCACAGTGTCCTCTAGGTGCATCCGCGTTGGAACACATGTCAGAATAAGGCTGAATAATAATATTCCGTTTTATAGCAGTACCACATTTTGTTTTCCTTTTTGTCTGTCAATAGATGCTACTTTCTTTCGGCTGTTTCAGTAAATATTTTTGAATAAATGAATGAAAGCAGGGGCATAGTCTTCTTCTCTTTGACCCGCCCAAGGGGAAGATCTATAGCTTTGAATTCATTAAGGTAATTCATTGTGTCCTATGCTACCAGCTCTCTGGAACCCAGCGGGACCTCAGAAAAACACGTCAGGCTCTGGGACTTGGTCCCCAAGACACTGAGCATTATGAGAGGAGAGTCCCTGGAGCAGGCACTGAGGTTTGGCTTCTGGTCAGACCTTCGACCACTGGGAGTGTCCCAGGTACCCTGAGGGCCCTCAGCTCCATCCACAGAGGTAGGAGCATGGCGGCCCTCTCTTAGCTTCTTTTCCTAATCCTCCAAAGGAAGGGGTGCCCACAGCTTCCGAAGGGCTGGGTATATGTTTGTGTGCATGTTTCCAGGCTCTGCCATGGAGAAGGACAGGTGAGAGACAGGGAGCATGTGGTCCCACCGCTGGAGCCCACACTGGCCACACTGGGGCGTGGACCCAAGGACAGCAACACCCCATAGCAAATGTGCGACTTCCACAACCCACTCAGTGCTGATGTTGATGTGTTTTACTGGAAGTTCAATCTTCTCCTCAAAGCCTGTCCTGCATCTTTTTTAAATGGACTTCCCCATCTCTCTCCCAAGCACAGCTCGGGTCTTGCTGAGCTCAGGGGGATGTTAAGGACAGTGACTGGGTTTGGGGTGGGAGGCTGGATGTGGTGATAGACTTCGATGTTTGAGGGAAGCGGCTGGGGAGAGCCAGGCCATGGGAGAAGGACAAAGGGAGGGGCTCTTGCTCAGGCTTCTGGGGGGCACCAGGCTGTAGGCAGCCTTGGCCAGCTCATCCGGGCGCATCGCGCAGTTGCCGTGAGTGCCAGGCCCAGGGTACATACTCCCTGAAAGCACATCCTCTCCCTTCTCTAGGCAATCACACCCCTAGGTGAGGTGTCCACACTGAGCAAGGTGCATGAGATGTGAGGCCTGCCGGGTCTAGGTGTGATCTTTGAGGTGTGGGTCCCACCCCACGGGGTTTGTGAAGGTGACCGGCCTTTTGATGGGCAGCAGGCTCAGGCAGGCCCCTGCAGACAGTGGGAGGGAGAAGATGGTCTCAAGGAAGGGCTTGGTGCCTGGAGAGAGGCAGTGAACACCTCGCCTGTGGTTTTCACAGGGAGTCATGTGATTTAACAAACAAAATATTGTCCATGCTATAAAGACATTTTTAAAGTGTGTTCCAGTTTCAAGCTGTCCCCGCTGTCTTCCCCCCATAAGTGGTGAACAGGGACTTCAAGGGGGATGGAGATGACCTGCTGTCTGTCCTTCAGCATCCCCCTCCTGCTGGCCCTCTGGAAAGACGGGCCCTCCAGCTGCACCCTGGAGGCAGGAGGAGTAAACTCTTCATTTTAGAGAAGTGTCAGCGCCATACAACCTTGAGAAGCTGATGCAGAGACGAGAGTCGGTGTGCACGCCAGAGCAGTTTCCTCACCGCGGGACATTTGTCACTAAGGATGAAGCAATGTTGATGCTGTCTTTAGCTAAAGCCTGTGCTTTCTCAGCCCTCCCTAGTTGTTATTTAATGTCCAATTCCATTCCAGGATCTCAACTACATTGAGATCTTGGTTGTTGGTTGCTTTTAACTAATAAATTTAATTTCTTCGGAGTTGCTTTGGGTGCAAAGCAAACTGAGAGGAAAAGACAGAGTTCCCCATTACCCTCTGTCCCGACCCCCAGACTCCCCATGTCCATGGCCTCGTCGCCATGTCTCCTTAGGCTCCTCATGGCTGTGACTGTTTCTGAGATCGTCCTTGTTTGTGACGACCTTGAGGTTATGGAGGGGTCCTGTGCAAGTATTTTTATGATGCCCTGCAATTAGGGGGTGTCTGGTGTTTCTTTCCGGTTTGACTGGGGCTTGGGAGCCACAGAGATCAAGCGCCTTTCTCCTCACCTTGTCTCAGGGCACCTGCTGACATCCTGACCTGGTCCCTGCTGTTGACCATGGTCACCTGACAGAGGTCGTGCCTGGTGGGCTTCTCCACTGCAAAGCACACTCCTTTCAAGAGAACGAGTAGGCCAGGCCAGCTCCTTACGCGCATGCTCCGTGCGAAATGAAAAGGCGAGGCCCACTGTTCATTTTTAGTGAGTTTCAAGATAGCGGTCATCAGAGCCTTAAACCACAAGGTTTTGAGGCGTGAGGCTTGTGATTGCAGTGGCCAAGGTCCCGCAAAGCGGGCCCAGACTGTGGGGCCTGGAGCCCGTGGGCACTGACTCCTGGGCAGCTGACTGCGGCAGGTGGCTGGGAGCTGGAATTCCCACTGTGGTGCGGTCACCCCGGCATAGGCCAGCATGTGGGCACCCCAGGTGTCTGCCTGGGTCCTGCTGAGGCACCTGTGGCAGAACTTGGATAAGTTCACCTGAGCTCCTGCTAGGAAGGGGGAAAATGGGCAGTGGCAAGCAGAAATCTCATTGTTTAAGAATTTATTTTGGGTTTTTTGCTTTTCCTCAGTGCCTAGAGCAGCATTTTCTCCCTGGAAGACCTTAGAATGTTTTGTGAGCCCATTCGTGGTGGGTGAATGGGGAGCTGGATCTGAGGGGACCCGGCACTGGTGCCCATCGGCTGCACTCTCTGGAGAGGAGGACCCCTCCGTGTCTCGCCAGGCGGCAGGCATACCTGTGCAGGCCCGGCCCGCGGCGCTGGTGCTGCTAAGAGCTTGCAGCTGCCAACGGCTTCTCCTGGCTGTCACTCACCCAGCTGTTCTGAGAAGGAGAGAGTATTTCTAATCAGCCATATGGCATGGAGTTTTATTTGCCGTGGTAAGTTAAAATGTACACTACTGGTCAGCATCTTGCATGCAAATCTTGACACTGCGTTCCAGGAGTGCCTGCAGAAGAGAGCGGGGGCAGGCCGGGGCTGCTCACTGCCATTGCATTGCGGGCTTGCTCCGTCATCGTCCTCACTGCGCCCGGCATCTCACGGAGACGGCCGCCGGGATATTGCTGCGCAACTCCTGTAGCCAGAGAGAGATTATGTAAACACGGTGTGCGATCTCGAAAGTGAGTGATGAAGTTGAGTACTTGTTGCAGAAATTAATGAATGGCTGGTCTCCACGTGAGGGGGGAGTTTCCCTTGTGAACACCAGCCGCCCGGGCTCGTGTTGGATAAATGCACCTCTAGGCACAGGTGACAAGAGGAAATGCATCCTTTTTTTGATCGATCTGAGCAAACGGACAGTTCTAGTTCATGCCCTTAGCTCGCTGCTTGACTAACATGAAATCATCACAAATGTATCTTCCTCCCCGGCTTTGCCTGCCAGAACCTAAACCCTCACCTCGAAGGTCAGTGTGCCGGTGTGTGGCTGCCCCGCAGCTGTTCCTCATTCTCTCATTGGCCTAGGGCGGCAGTGTGTCCCAGGGCTGTTGTCTGCCTAGTAGGTCTGTTTTGAGCTGTGGTTCCAGTGCCAGCTTCTCTGAGCTGCTTTCCTCCCCACGCCGTGCGCACTGTTTCTCCACTTTACCCCCTGCCCTTCGCTCCCTCGTTGTCCCACATGTCTGTGGCTGTCTCCTTCGAGGAGGCGTGGCCCTGGGGTCAGACAGGCAGGGTCCAAATAGCGCCCCGCCGTGGTCCAGGTGTGACCTTGAGCAAGACACTGCCTCGACCTCAGATGAGTCCCGCCTGTGAAACAGGAAACGCTGGTTGGGATTGGATATTCGATCACGTGTGCAGGCTCACTGACTATCGTTGGAACGTGAACGGAGGAAGGGGGCTTCTTCCTGGTCTTCCCACTTTTCAGACGAGAGTAGGAGTACAGGCATGTGGGAGAGAAGGAACAGCAGAGACGAGGCCTGGCGGCCAGCGAATTGTTTCGGGGACCACGGCTTCATGTGATGGGAGCATGTCGGGACGAGAGGTAGGAGATGGGAGAGGGTCGGACTGTGGCGGCCTTGGATGGCAGGCAGGGACTGTGCAGCCTCTGGGAGCTCCTGGGCTGCGTGTGCATGCAGTTGTGAGGGAGGTTTGGAGCACGAATACCAGAGAGCAACTGCGTGGTCCCGACCTGTCCTGCGTCCTGGCCCCGCACGGGTTTCCTCCTTGTGACACCCCCCACCCCAGCAGGCACATCTGGAGCTCGTGGTCCTGGGCGGGACCTGGCCTGGCCATCAGCACGAGTCCTTCTGCCCTGCCCTCACTTTTGGGGGGCCTGACGTGTCACCAGGAGAGAGTGTGACGTGGAGCCGAGTGGCGCACTGAAGCACTTTGGATTTTCTCTTACTGCTCACATTGATTACTATTAATTAAGGTTGATATTTACAATCAGAGGGAGTGCAGGAGCAGATCATTTTTTATTAATCACAATTCCAGAGTCATCATTAGTCATCATTATCAAAACATTCAGACCCAGTGGCTGGGTTTTTAAACCGAGTGAAAGACTGAATTCTGTTCCATGGTACGGAGTCTATATCTCTGTCACCTCTCTTTCTCGCGTCCCCTGTTAGCCCTAAACTGCTCTCACCCACCTCCCCCCTTCCCCTCTCTTGTGCC
>RJWH01007926.1:0-35298 GCA_004363575.1 Solenodon paradoxus | reverse complement strand
CCTGCTCCTTCTGCTCCTCCTCCCCCTCCTCCTCCCTCAACTCCTCTTCCTCCTTCCCCATCCTCCTCCTCCAAATCCTTCTCCTCCTCCTCCTCCAACTCCTCCATCTGCTTGCTTGTTTGTGGTCTATCTGTTGGATTCCTGAGCGTTGCTGCATTGTTTCAGCCTAGGGAAATGGTTGGTGGGAAACGTGGGTGAGAAGCTGCTAAGACCCTAGATGGCATGGTGTGTTTTGCAGGATCTGTCCCTTGGTTTTGCATCACTAGTACCAGTATAAACCTGGTGTAAAAGGCAAACAGCATCTTAGTCTGTAAAATCTCTTACAACTCAATAATAAAAAGACAACCCAGTCAAATAGGACTAGTGATCTAAATAGATATTTCTCCAAAGAAGTTATGCAGATGGCCAATAAGGACAAGAAGAGATGGCTGACAACATTACTCAAAGGGAAATGCAAATCTAAACCATTGTCCTCTGCTGCGTGATCTTTCCCGGAGACCTTGAAAATCTTCAGTAAAAGTGTAAAAATCACAATATACTGTGTTTTGGATTATGTTGTAGAAGCTGAAAAATAATCTATAATATATAATAAGGGAAATTCTGTTACTTTTTCTCTCATACTCTTAACTCATTTTACTTCTTATTTCAGTTTTGACTTAGATTTTAGTTTGACCAGTGGTGCCTTTCTCCACTTTGCATCTTCGTAGTATACATTTGTTCCTACCCCTCAGCCCTTGCTGCGCCTGCCCCATCTACCAGTCTTTGAACACCATTATGCTTTAGAAGTCTATTGGAATATGTATATTAATAGCATTTTTTTTTTAAGGGAAAGGTGCAGGCAGGAATGAAGGTGCATAGACAGGCAGGGAGGAAGAGAGAGGAGAAAGAAGCATTTAATTATTTAGTTTAGTCGTTCATCTTGGTTGTTCCTCCTTCTTACCTCTGACTAGGGAGGCAAACTAGGGTCCTTGGGTTGTATGTGGCTTGTATTGGCTGGAGGCGGTGGACTAAACTGTACCAGGTGTGCCAGAATATGCTGTTTTAAAACTTACTTTTAAATGTATTTGAGCCCATTTTCTCTCTCTTTATCATTATCTACTGACGATGAGAAACATAAAGACGTTTAAAAATTCTCCATGATTTTGTTGGTATAATCAAGAATTTTGGATTGATTGTGTTTACATTAGTCATTGAGTCTTCCAGGATTTGTTATGATGCTTATCACAGGAGTTTCATAATAACAATAATTATTGGCCATTAACTCCACTTTTCACTGGTTTCATTGCTCCCTACACGTTTCCCCTCGCTCAGAGGAAATTGAGGAGCCTTTATTCCCCGCCATCCCTATCGCACACATGACGCGGCCAATCCAGCAGCATGCTCCAAAGTTAGGATTCTCAGCATATGACACAGGAGCCCCTCAGCATCGAGGGAAGCCCGCACTGCAGCTGTGCCGCAGGCCCGTTCTCGCTGTCGTGAGGTGGCGGGCACCAGAGTTTAGCGTGCTCTCCCTTCTTGAGCTTTCTGCCCGCTGCAACATGTCCACTCGATCCACCTGGAACACCTAGGGGACACTTGCTCCATAGGAACACTGGCCAGTCGGGGAGTGGATGCCCTGGGCTTCTGGACTATACAGCTCTTTGGAGCTTGCTCAGGGCTACTGACAGCCTCCCAGGTCACCACCAGGAGTACTCCCTTTTTGTTATGAAAATAAAAGGTTCCTGTCAAGATGCAAATTCTCAAGAACAATGGGGGGCATGTTTGATCTTTTTCGGGGTATAGAAGTGATGGGGAGACAATAGGCATTGTCTGGGGGTGGGGGAGAGAGCCCAGAGTCCTGTGACACTCACCAGCACGGGTGGACAGGACGTCTAAGTCCCCTGTGCCAGGATGATTTGTAAGTCGAGGCTGAGCGTGGACCACAGGGAGAGTTAAGGCAGCAGGTGAGCAATGCGGGTGCTGCAGGCTTCCGAAAGGAGTTGGAAGTTAGGTAAGAACATCATGAGAGGTGTGTCTTGGGGATACAGGCTGTCCAACAGATCCTGGAGAAGTGTCCTAGCAGATGTCACCTGTAGATAGGCCCCTGCAGCTCTTGGAATATGTCTGGGGACAGGCAGATCCTGCCCACTCTTCCAGACTTCCACACCTGAAGGGAAGCTTCCCAAGGTGTTCGGAGCAGCCTCCCCAGGACATTCAGAGCAGCCTCCTCAAGATATTCAGAGCAGGCCTCCTGAAGATGCGCCACTTTGGCACATGATTTATTTCAAGCTGCCCTCCATTGAGGCCCTGTACTCTCAAGAGAAACGTCTTCCCTTACTTTCCTAAAAGAATGAAAGTTGGGAGTTTTACCCAGAAGTAGGGCTATTTTCAAAAATAACCTTTCTGAAATTAGAGGAGTTACCTGTATGGCAGGGCAAGCATCTCATTACACGACATCTGGTTTGTTTCCAGGGAACATAAAAAGTTCTCCAAAGCAACGAGTAAAAGACAACCAACCACAGAAAAATGGAGAAAAGCTGTGAACAAGAATTCGCAGGAGTATAGTTTCAAGTTGCAACCACTGGGTGGCCAGGTGTTCCGCCTCCCTAGTCAACCACATCAGTGAAAAAGGAAACAAAATGTTGGCAGAAGTTCAAGGCTGCCTTTAATAGTGCAGCTGATGAGGATCCAGGCCTAGAGAGGCTCTCCTACACTGATGAGGGGGAGATATAAGGATGGGTAGAACTGCTTGTCCTTATCCAGTGTTTCTGAAGATTCCAGAAGAGCTTGGGCCCTGGGCGATGGGACTGATAAAGACGGGTGCCTGGGACCACACAGCTGGTCAGTGGCCCAGCAGGGAACTTGAGTTCCATGTGGTTCCCTGTCCTGTCCTCTCCTCTTTCTCTAATACCGACCCTCACCTCCCTGCACTGTTCCACTTCCCCTCGTCCTGCAGCCATAAGCCTAAGCACTGTGCTGACTCTGGATAGAGGGGAGACCCTCTTCTCCTGTTGCAGGGCCCCAACTGGGGGATGCTGTGCTGAGTGATTCAGGGGTGACCCTCCCTGTCACTTTCATGCTTCTCTTCCAGCTTAGCAGTGAGTAGGGGCCACCTGTGAGAAAAGCCACCAGCTGGTTATTCCTGACTCCTCATAACCTGACCATTACTGCTTTCCAGGCTTTTCTCACATGAAAATTAGCAGAGCTTCTTAGAGTTTTCCTATTTTGAATCAGATTTTGCATTTGACTCTGGGTCTAAATTCTTTGAGTGCATTTTCACACCTGTTTTCCCCATGTCCTTTCAAAATGCATGACTTTAGACTTGCCCTGGTGGAGTAGCAGTTGGGTCTGCTTTGTCCGGGCAAGCATAGGCCACATACATTCCAAGGACCCGGGTTTGAGGGCTGGGGGTGGGATGGAGAGAGCAACCAAGATGTACAACTAAAAAAAAAAGAAAGAAAATGCTTCTTCCTCCTCTCTCTTCCTGCCTGCTTGCCTGCTCGCCTTGATTCCTGCCTGCACCTTTCCTTAAAAGAGAAAGGTAAAAAAGAGTATGACTTTAGGCTTCCAAGCTAATTTCTGTTTATTCCATCATTTCACTGATGTGCTTATTTTCTAACTCGTGAGGGTGAGGGTAAGCTGAGATACACTGATGAGATGCTGAGTCCATCCAGAAAGAATTCATGGAGAGAACTGTTTGCTCAGGAACACACAGCAAGTTTGTTAAAAGCAGTTACTGCAAGTTTAAGATCCCTGTGTCCAGGAGTGTTACACCAAGGGAATGCACACGTGTGTGTGTAAATCACATGTGCTGCTCACATCTCACCCAGCAAGATGGATCCTTGTGGATATATGAGTGTGGGGGCTCCTCCTAGTTCATTCTTTTTATGACTAAATACTTCCAGTGTATGGATATGCCACATGTTGTTTATCCATTCATCAATTAATGGACATTTAGGTTGTTTCCACTTTTAGGCTACCAGAGTGTTTTCTAAAACAAGTGGACCATCCTCACCAACACTGGTTTTTAATTAAAGCCATTCTGGTGAGTTATGTTGCTGTGATTTAGATTTGCATTTCCCTTTGAGTAATGCTGTCAGGCATCTTTTCTTGTGCTTATTGGCCATATGTATGGCTTCTTTGGAGAAATATCTGTTTAGATCACTAGTCCTCTTTTGATTTGTTGATCTTTTATTTATTGAGTTGTAAGAGATTTTATATACTCTAGAAACAGGTTTCTTATCAGCTATAGATTTACAAATATTTTCCCTCCCTCTTGGGTTGACTTTTTGCTTCCTTGATTATATCCTTTGAAACAAAAAAGTTTAAATTTTGATGAAGTTCAATGTTTATATGCTGTCTTTTGTTGCGTGTATTTTGGTGTCACGTCAAAGTAGCCATTGTTTAAGTTCATGAAGATTTATGCCTCTGTCTCTACCTAGATTTTCAAATTTATTGGCACAGAATAACACATAATAGTCTTCTGTGAGTGCAATTTTACATTGTCTTTAGTATTCTTAATACTATATATTTTGTTTTATTTCATTTTTATTTAGTTAGACATGTCAGGTGGTTTCTTATTTGTTATCTTTTTTCAAAGAAGTGTTTCGATTTATATAAACTGTATATGCGTTGTAGTTTATTAATCTTAGATTTCTCTTCATTGACTCATTAAACATACCCTCTTTTATTTTACCATTCCTTTTTAATGTTTTAGATTGAAAGTTTATTCTTGTTACCTCTTTTTAAAATAAAACTTAAACAATTTCTCAGCATGCCTGATGGAGTAGGGGTTAAGTCAGTTGCCTCTGAAGGAGCAAACCATGTAACCCTGGGTTCAAGTCCTGGGCTCTGGGCAAAACAGCCAGTGTGAACAACTAAATAAAAATAACACAAAGATGCTTCTTCCTCCTCTGTCTTCCTGCCTCCCTGCTGCTTGCCTTCATTCCTGCCTGCACCTTTCCTTTAAAAAAAAACTCCTTATAAAATATTTGACTATGTAGACAAAGTAGAAAACAGTAAAGTAAATGCTCATGGACCCACAATGTATTAAATGTTGACATTAGTGCCTTCTTGCATTTTATTTAAACACTTCACATGCAGTAGAGAAACGTTTCAATGCCTTCCTAAAACGCCACTCCCAATATGCAATCCTTATAATTCAGTGTGTATCATGCTTATATCTTTCCATACTTCAAAAAAACATAGTGTCATAAGCAATATGTTGCTTAATTTCTATGTGAATGACATTATGCTATTTATAAACTTAATTTAACTTTGTGGTTCTACATGTTAAAGAGATACATCTGTGTTATTCAAGCCTATTTGTTTTCCTCGCTATGGAGTATTGCATTATAAAAACAGGCCACATTTATGTGTTTTCCTCCTTGGGGTGTTGATGTTGCAGCTGACTTTTCCTGTTTTTAATACTTTTTCTATGTAACTTCTTGTTCAGGCTTCTCTGGCATAGCGCAAGAGAATCTGCCATGTGTGCCTAGATGTAGTCTTCCCTCGTAATGACGTGTAGCACATTCCACTGTGGTAAATATGGCCAAATATCTTTAAAGTGGTTTTATCAGCACCTTCTCCCATCAGCAGTTTGTAAAAATTATGATTGTTCCATATTCTGCCCAATGCTGGCTACCATCAGACTTAATTTTTCCCATTTTGTCAGAGTGAAGTTATAGTTAATTCTTGTTTTAATATACTTGTCTCTAATTATAGATGAGATAATTAAATATGTAATGAACATATTAAGTCTCTTTAATATGTTAGTTGACTATGTTTTCTCTCCCGTGAAATGCCTGTTCTGTCCAGAATAATCTTAGAAGCATGTGTTAAGCTACAAGCACCAGAAAATTCACTCACAGGACTTCATAAGCAGGGAGTTTCCCCACCTAACAAAAACCCAGCATTGAAAATACACAGTTCGGAGCTGGGCGAGTGGCTCTAGGACAATACAATCTCTGGCTCTTCTTTCGTGGTCATTAGATGTGGACTTAGCATTTTAGGTCTTCTGGTTGTGCCTCTTAGCCTCACATTTGTGTTCTAATCATGAAGACGGTGGGGTGGGGTGGGGTGGGGAGGAAAGATGGGGTGGTGCCCAAATCAAGACAGTAAAGAATTTCTCCCAGTTCTCTCACAACCTTCCACTTACATTCAGTGGCCAGAGCTTTGTCATGTGGCTACTTTAACCTGGAAGGAGAAATGAGAAATGAGAGAAAATGACAATTTTAAGTGAGCATATTATGATCTTGAATAAACTCAAGATATGAAACATTCTCAAGGTAAGCTTTTTTTAAACTGCTGATGTCTTAGTAATAGGAGTGACTGTATTTTCCCATTAGACATTGACAGTAAAATTAATGATGGTTTCACTCCTTGATAAAATAATAAACCATATTTATTTGATTATGTGACAATATAGGGAGTGTGCAGGAAGACTTTCTGCTAGTCACTGAAGTATAATGTATGTCTAGAGGAAAAGCACAGTGTGTTTTTTAATTGCATGTTGGACTAATCTATTTATTTTGGAATACCATTTTTACTTAAAAGCAGACCACCAGGCAACCTCGGTTTTATAGGTTTTTCAGACTTGGCTATTTAAACATCGATAAAGTAAGTCTTTTCAAAGAAACAGCTGATAAAAATCTATGCTTGTGATAATACTCCAGTTTTCAAGCAAAAATTAGAATTTTTGGAAAACTAGCATCTGACATCTTAAATTTACTGGCTTCCCTGCGTAGAAAGTTTCCCTAAGATTCTGAGTGGTAG
Organism: Solenodon paradoxus; assembly: GCA_004363575.1. NCBI lineage: Eukaryota > Metazoa > Chordata > Mammalia > Eulipotyphla > Solenodontidae > Solenodon > Solenodon paradoxus. Next base: position 28,545 of record RJWH01007926.1, on the reverse strand, counting down.
GAACACATGTGATTTTCTGATATGATAACATAGAGTCCTCATGTGGAAGATCTGCAGGAGTCGGTGAACCAGTGTTTCTAGAGGACCAATGAAGAGCATTGCAAAATCAGGCATAAGTGAAAGATCCATTCAAGGTGCAAAGCTACCAGTGGATTTTGTTTTCATTTTGACACTTTCAGATCTTTTATTTTGAGATAACTTCAGACTTAAGAGTGGTAAACGGTTTAAAGAATCTATCCTTCGCCCAACTTCCCCTAATGTTAACATCTTATGTCACCACATGGCACGTTGATAAAAACTAAGAAATAGGGGTGCCTGGGTGCAATGGCAGTTTGGTCAGACACCTGTGGTCTGCTCAGTCCACGTGTATCCCAAGGATTTGGATTAACATCCAGGGATGGGGAAGGAGACAAGATGAACAAGTAAAATAATAAGTGAATGGGGTGCTCCTTCCTCCTCTCTCCTCCTGCTGCCTCTGCTCACCTTCATTCTGCCTGCATCTTTCTTTAGACACACACACACACACACACACACACACACGCAGTGCACGTGCAACTTAAAAAGAAGCGTGACCAAGGAAATTGGATTTAACAAAATACAATAAATTCATTCCTATGGTTTTGACGTTATACATCACAACTAACCTTTAAGAAATTACCCCTTGTTTGAGTTTGGGTGCAGTATCAAAGAAATTTATTAATAGATATCTGAAAACAATGATCACTTTTTCTCTTTTCCTTTCCAACTACATATCTATGCAAAGTCCAATTATTTTAATATACTTCCAACAAAAAATTATATAGTGTGACAGAGTGAATGTGGAAGCAGCTATGAGAACTCTACTGCTTTCTATAGATTGGGCATTGAGTAGATTTGCTAGAATGTAAGACAAGGCCATTTTTCCAGTTAAATGATTTTTATTTTCAAATATACAGTAACTCTTCAAAAAAAAGTTTTTATATTAACATATAATGAGTTTACCATTATTTTAAATAAATGCTAATTTTTCAGTTTTAATTTTGAATGACAAATATTCATATAATCCATATCCACAAAAGCTCTTGGAGATAATATTTTCGAGGAATGTAAAGCAGTCCTGAGAGCAAATTATACAATAACCACTGCCTACAGGATACAGGCGACGCCATGAGTTAACTTTTCTACAAGGCATCTAGACTGGTACTATTTATATACCATCCTTGGAAGAACTGAGAAAAATAATCAATTAAATGTTTTCTAGGACTTATTTCTCTCATAGGACCCTGGTAGAGAAAGATTGTTGTACATATTAATAAGTTAATATGTAAAACATGTTGGACGGTAATTATGTAAAACATGTTGGACGGTAATTAGCAGGTAATCCCTCTATAGATGTTAGCTGTTAATATTGCTCTTATTAATTGTTGAAATCACTTGACAATTATGTGTATCAAATATCTTCTCTCAGTTGGTGGCTTGATTTTAATTATCTTTTTTGCATTGCTTTATAATTGACGTATAATGTTATATTAGCTTCAGTAATACAACATAATGATTCTATGTTTGTGTAGATGGCAAGATGATCATCACAATAAGTCAAGTTAATATCTGTCATCATACACATCGCACATTTATTATTTTTGTGTTAAGAACTTTTACAGTTTCCTCTCAGCAACTTTCAAATATATACCATGGTATTATTAACTATAGTCACCATACTGTACATTAATTATCTTTATGGCATGTTTTTTATGTGTGTGTGTAGAATGTTTTAGCTTTAATCTGTATTCAAATTTATCAACAGAGCCTCTTATAATTTATCCTTTTCATGTCTTTAGAAGAAATTCTTCCTTTCCCCAAATTATGAAATTGTATCTTCTGTTAAGAGTTTCCAAGTATTCCTTTTCACCAACTCATGGAGCCACTCTTGTCACCATCATGAGTGATGGCCGCGTTGCTGAATCCAGTGGTCACTTCTCTGTCGTCATCCTGTTGACCCACAGCAGTCTTTGACAAAACTCATAGCCCTTTAATTCCTGAAATTCTGTCTCCACGTGGCCTCTGGGATACTGCTCTCTTTTGGTGTTCTGTCTCACAGACTTTTTTTCCCCTTGTCTCCTTTGGGGGAACTCCTCCTGTCTAAATGTGGAGGTACCCCAGGCATTGTCCCTGGACCTCTTCTCCCTTCTGTCTGTACTCACTCTTGTTCAGTTTCATGGCTTTAAATACCTACACACTGATGGTAAAATTTGTGTCATAGCTCCAACCTCTCCTTAAACTCTATTCTATTCAACTGTGTAGTAAGTATTTCAAACTTAATTTGGTCAAACAGAAACACTGATTTCTCCAAGCTGTTTATTCCATAGTAAATACTCACTTCAGTAACATGGCCATTCATTCCATCACTTTAACAGAAACTTTGGTTCCTTTCTTCCTTCCTTCCTTCCTTCCTTCCCTCCCTCCTTCCTTCCTTCCTTCTTCCCTCCCTTCCCTCCTCCCTTCCTCCCTTCCTCCCTTCCTCCCTCCTTCCCAAAGGTGCAGGCAGGAATGAAGGCAAGCAGGAAGAGAGAGGAGAAATAAGCATTTGTATTTATTTTATTTAGTTGTTCATCTTGATTATTTCCACCCCACCACCCCCAGCCTACCTCAGGGCACAAACCTGGGTTCTTGGGATGCGTGTGCCCAATCAGAGGTGTTGGACCTAACCAGGGCCCACCCACATTGGCATTTTCTTGTTCTCTCTTTTGTTTTTTTCTAGTTCATCTCCAAAATTCATGCAAATATTTTACTGATATTTCCTTCAGAATGTATCATAAATTTGATGACTTTATACTTTCTGCCATCTTAGTCCAAAAAATGATTGTCGTTGACCTGAACTATTATAAACACTATTTGGCTTACAGGTTTTTCGCTCTGCCCTTCTCTTGTCCATACAACAGGCAGAGAAAGGTGCTCCCTGGTGGAGCAGTGGTTAGATCAATAGCCTCCAAACGCGCAGGCTGCATGCTCTTGGGTTCAAGTCCCAGGCCTGGGGGGAAGCAACCAGTGTGAAGAACTAAATGAAAATAAAATAAAGATGCTCTTTCCTCCTTTCTCTTCCTGCCTGCCTATTCGCCTTCATTCCTGCCTGCATCTTTCCTTTAAAAGCAAACTAACTAGCAACGAGGCAGAGAAAGCATTTAGAAGTGTAGAGGCGCTCATGTCGTTTTCTTCACTCTCCCCTTCTAATGGCTTCTCATTTTACTCAGGATAAAATCCAAAGTCCTCACCAAAACCAATTTGAACAACCGGATGGGTCTGTGGCTGCCTCTCCTGCATCGTTTCCAATGTCCTCTTGAAATACTACTGTAGTCAAAGTGTCCTCTTGCTGTTTCTTGACCTTGCCAAGCACATTGCCAGCACCTGGCTCCACTATGCTCCTGCTCAGTCCCGTGTTTCACCTGGAGAACTTTCATTCCCCGTTACCCTGCAGATCCCGTGTTCCTGCTGCCCACTATTTATGTGGGGCCGACATGGGAGCCTGAAGCCTTTACCCTGCTCACTGTTTCACACTTATGCTTGGTAGAGAGTCCATGGAGGCATTTCTTGTATTCCCCCCTTTTTTTCTTGCTATTTTGTTCAATTATTGTTATGTGTTTGGGGAAGAGAGGTATATTTTCTTGGGGACATCAAAAAGAAAAGACTTTAAGTCCATAATTTTTCTTTTGAGTTCACTGTTACCTGTGCCCATATATTTTTATACATTTTTCCTTGTAGGTATTATGTAATTTCAAGTTTGAGTTTCTCTAACATCCATGGGTTTTCTAGGAGATAGTTTCTTAATTATAGATTAGGATTTTTAATGGTTATTTCCCTTGTTGATCTCTAATTTCTATATTTTTATTAGAGAATATGTCCTGTAAAATTTTCTAATTAGAAGATCAAAAGAAAAAGTATATTCTCAATGTTTTCATAATGACATTCTGTAGTAGTTAAATAAAATTCATTCACTATATTATTCAGATTTCCATATTATTACTTTTAAAAGTATCTGATCCAGTAGCTTCTGAAGTGAAACAGTAAATCTTTCCACCAGAAGTATATATATATATATATATATATATTCCCCCCCTCAATTCTTCTTTATTGTTAGGAGTTTTTGCTTTATGCAGTTGTCTGCTATGTTGCATGTTATATAAAGTTTTATGACTTATATCTTCTTTGTGGGTTGCATCTTTTATTGTCATGTAATATTCTTCTTTCGCCTTGTTTAACACATTTGTCCTTGAATTTTCTTTGCCTGACATGGCCACTTCTGCTTTTTTTTTTGCCTGCCTTTATGTAGTCTGTCGTTGCCTAGGTATTTTAAACTTTTTTTTTAAAGTGTGTTTTCTTTAAATAACACAGTGGATTCCATTATTTAATTACATCCAATAGTCAGAGTTTTAATAGGGGCATTAATTCTGTTCACATTTTTGTGTTAGCAGATACACTTGGAGCAAGGGCTTCGGTGCTGTTTTGTGTTTGTTAATGGTGTCAGGGAGGTGCTTGTCTCTAAGCAACAGACTACATGACTCATAGTTAAATGAATCTTCCATATTCGTGTATTACATTTTATTGAACAATTATGGAACTTTATTCCTCTGATACTCCTTGTTTTTCTCAGATAACAAAAATCCTGGAGGTGGACTGCCATGAGTAGTATTATTCTGGCTGCCCAACAAGATCATCAAAGACTCATCTCAGTTGCTCTCTGTCTGCTCACGCTCAGCACGTGGCTTTCTTCCTCTTGGTGGCAAAAATCTTGTCGCGACTCCTGACATCACTTTTTCATTCCCGGAGGAGGTGAGCTGAAAGGGCAGAGCGTGACAGAGTTTCTCCGAAGAAGTCTTAGCTCTTTGGGACTGCTGCCACCTTCTACTTTATCAGAAATATGGACATCTTGGCACTTCTACGTTGAGCACTTGCCATCGAGAATACTATTACAGGATGGGTTTAGGCCAGTTTTACTTGTTCTTTGAGGTTGGGGTAGAAATTTGCTTCTCCTGAAACTGAGATCTCTGTTCCTCCCTGAGAAAGTGAGGATGTTGGGACTTTAGATATGGGAGGAAGATGGATGGATGGATGGTGGGTAGGTAACTGACAGGGACTGCTGCAATAGCTATATATATATATTTTTTTTCTTTTCCCTTTATTTATTTTTACAGAGATTGGTAAGCATTTTCATTTACTTTCCTGACTACTAATTTGGAGGTTTTGTCATTCTAGTACTAGTTGCCTTCCTATCAGTCGCCATTAAACTGTGTTCCTTTGTTACTTTATTTATTTTCACATACTAAAAAGTAACAATGCCCCAATGCCTTTATAAGCTAGTCAGAGGAATGAATGGTATCTCCTGTCATAAACAAACTGAAATTTCAGTGGATTATACAATGAAGACTTATTTCTCGATTACATCAGAATTTGATGTAATTGAGGTAGCTCCTCTGTGTGATTTCTTTTCAAGCACTCACTCATGGACCAGACTGACTTTTTCTTGCACTTCCACCATGTTGGAGTCATTTATTTCCACCTGGGTGGACAAGAGAGTGAGATTGTGGAATTGGCAAAGCAATCACAAAATACGTGAGCCTGAAAGTGGCACAAATACCTCTGACATTCTGTAGCCTAGAATTCAGTCATATAACTCCGGGGACTGCAGGGAAGCTGAGGAAAGTAGTCATTTGGTGAGCGGCGAGAAAGAGAAAGTGGGGGGCTATGCACAATCACTGTCACAAGCTGTCGTCTTAGTAACACACACATTTGATTCTTCTCTGTCACGTGATTACACTGACCACCTCCTTTAGGGGTACGCTCTCAAATCATCCAGTCAATGAATTCAGCTCAAAATCCACACGTGCTCTGCACCAGTCTCTGCATGGCTTCTGCCTTTATCTTTATGAGATCTGGATGTTGGCTATAAAGACATGTCACCTAAATATCTCAGACCTTCAAAATACAATATCCCATGGTGGCACAGGGTCGGAATACCCACTATGAAAAGAGGATCACATGAAAGCCACTTGGTCCCTAGACTGGTGTCCTGAAGTCCTGCAGGTCAGGTTCTGTGCAGTTCTTCTGGTCTGACAACGAAGGGACATCCTTGAATGGATGATGATTTCACCAGCCCCCTCCTTCCCAGGCTCCTCCTTCATTATTATTCCCCTTGGCCTCATCCGAAGTAAGGGTTGAAGATCACTCTCTATATCAGTGTAGCTTGGTTGTTCACTCAGGTTGAATGCCAGAGGCTGTATCAGTCTTGAATAATCAAAGCCTTTGAGTCCAGACTCAAAAACTTAGGCTTCCCATCAGTTTGCCTCTGTTCAAATTTTGCATCCAAAATTATTTTCTGGACACATTTTGCAAATGGATTCATGGCTTTTGATGCCTCTCCATTTCAAAGGAAGGTACAGAGTTAGACTCTTTGTAAACATAGCTGTGAGAGAGTGTACTCTTCGTGTGCTATGGGAGTCCGCTCTTTTGAAGAGCAAAGGTAGGATGGGATTAAAGATTCAAAGATTTTATTGAGGAAGCCTGGGAGAGAAAAAGGGCAGAGGGCTGATGAAGGCTGGGAAAGTCTGCACACTGAGGAGAAGGGGAATGCAGGTTGAGTGGAGGTGTTCCAGACAGCCATGCTGTCCAGAAAAGGTGGCTCAAGGGCTTGGGAAGTGGCCTATCAGAGGAGTCTGGTGTCTCCCAGGAATGAGTCCACCATGTTTACTCAAATGGGGGTGGGCAGGGACCCATCTCCGGAACGCATGGTCTAGGGAAATGGCCTTGGGAAGCATGGCATTGGGCAAACACAGGATGAAGGAGCTAGAGTCTTGGTCCATTATGCTTCAGTAGTTGGAGGTCAATTCTGCATATTCTCACTCTCCAGTGCTTTGTGCCCTAGGGTTCTTTATTCACTTCGGAAGTTTTGCTGGGCTTCGTAGTGCACCTTTAAAAATGCCATCTCTTGAAATTTGGGTCTTAGAAGGAGATGGCTTCTCCAAACCTCCGATGTCCTAAATGTCTGTATTCTCTCTATTCACTTCCAGTCTACTTGCAAAGCTTTTAATTCTTTCTCGAACTTACTTCTTTCTCTTAACATTTTGCCAAACAAAACCTCTAGCAGCCAACACACACTACCAACATTCTATTTTCCAATTTCTTCCTTGTCCCCTTAGGGAGACAAGTTTAGAAGACATGGAGATCTGCCTTTTAAATTATTGTGTCTGGCAGTTTTGCCAAATGCTTTGTTCCTGTGTAACAGGGATCCCAGCCACTCAGCTTGCTCGACATCGCTCCCACCCCACTGCTAAGGCAATGACACTTATTTTATATTTCTGTTTTAGCAGTACCCCATTTTTGGGATAGGTTTTCATTTTAGTCATGATAATCAGTGGAATCTGTTGCAATAGATAAACTGAAAAATCTCAGTGGCCTAACACAACACAGGTGTATTTCTTGTGTTACACTCTGAGATGTGTCAAGGAGACTCAGACTTAGGCGGCTTCATCTTGTAACTCCATCTCCAATTCCTGGTTTCCAGTCAGTAGACAAAAGAGAAAGAAAATGAAAAAAACAAAAACAAAAAGAAGCTCATTGGTTCCTTGATGCTGAGGCCTGGGAGTGATACAAGTCGCTTGCTTCAGCTAGTACTGCACTGTCTGTCATTCATTCTGTTAGAGATCTCAGGGAGCCTGCTTGGGACATCTGGTCCAGCTGTGGACACTGCTCTAGATGCTGGCTTGGCCACTGTGCTCTCCTTAGAGGGAGTGCAAAGAACAGACAGCCGTGAACCTGCACTGGAGATATTCTAGAATCCTTGTCGGTGACAACGTTCTGTAGAGTGATGTGCTGGCTGTGTGATGTTGGCCTCCATAGGTCATTTCTTGCTAATGAGAACTCAGACCTCTTTCTTCTTCCTCCCTTGTTCCTCTCTGTGATGTGAAGCAGCAAGTGACAAGCACATCCAGTGGCTGCTGGGGGCAGATGGCGAGGTCTGGGTTTGGATCATGGGAGAAGGCCCTGGAGACAAGCCTTATGAAGAGATTTCTGAGCAGCTGATTGCAGAGAGGGCACGACTGCAGGCACAGAAGGAGGCAGAGGAGCTCTGGTGAGAGGTGCCCGGGGATGCCGGGTGGGGCCTGCCTGAACACTGCCCTGGGTGGGTCCGAGTTACAGTAGGCTCTGGGTGGGAGGTAGGAGGTACCAGGAGCTGACTGGCTGATTCGAACTCTGCTACTATTAGGTGACTCTGCTCCAGAGTCCCCATCTGATAGACCTGGGGAGTTCAAATTCTGGTTCCAACTACAAGTGGGCTGATCTGGGGCCTCAGTCTTGACATCTGTGGTGTGGGCATAACAACACGCTTTCCATATGGATGGAGTTTGTATTCACGGAGATACTCCTCAACATCTTATTTTCCTCATTGAGCTATTCTTGGGAGAGTCTGTCAGTTTGGATTTAAATTTTGTTATGTGCTCATTCCCCTTCATCTTACCTACATTTCTCACATTAGATGGCCCTCTGAGCCCCTATTTGGATTTGCGGTTAGATGTCTTCATAAGCAACATTTACTGTTATCTTGTCAAAGTTGGACATTTGCATGTAGTTGGCTTCACATGTCCTCCCCAATTTTTAGTGACAGTGTTTTAATTATAAAATTGTAACAACAATCCAACAACTACCAATTAAGATAACTAGTGTGAGCACTTTGGCAGTATATTCTTTGTAAATGGCTTCATCCACAGCTTGATAAACGAAATATAGACCCATAAATTTACTTAAGGTTACGATATAGTACACCATTCCACAGAGAAGCATAGTTCACTGCTCCTGTTGATGGACACTCTTTTTTATGTTATAGCAGTCCTCTGATAAACATTTCCTACTTACAAGCTTGGTAAACTTGAGTGAGTAATGGAGTGTATGAGTCTTTTTTTCCTGGCCTCCAGAGCAGTGCTGCTGATACCTGAGCATGCCTGTTTCTCCCCACCTTGGCCAACACTGAGTTTTAATAGACCAAGAAAGGATTGCTCACTGTTTTCATTTGAAGTTCTGTTGTGTCGTGGTTCTTCTTTTTCCCACCTGAGCTGATCCCTGTGGGTGTTCTTTGCAAGGAGACAGAAGGAGGCAGAGATCACCAAGAAGTTCCGGGACGCACTGGCCAACGAGAAAGCCCGGATTCTGGCAGAGAAATGGAAAGTGGAGATGGAGGGCCGCAAGGCCGCCAAAGTCCTGGAGGAGCGCATCCACGAGGAGTTTAAGGTGAGCTAGTGCCTGGACATCTGCTCCAGCTCCCCATATGTATCATTACTTGAGGACAGAGCAAGGGTCCGGACTGAGGTCTTCCTCATCCAAAATCAGCAGTTCGGAAATGAGGCTTAGAAAGAGCTGAGCTTGTGGTCAGAGCAACCAGGCAACCAGTTCCGATCTCTTGCTTACTGCTCTGTAATCTGGGAAGCTGGCTGACCTCTAAAGTTTCACTTTCCTACTTGCAATAGGAGGGTACGAGCAGGACCCTTCTTGAGAATTTTGGAGGTTTCAAGGAGATGGAAAATGCATATATGCTGACTCAGGATAGGGACTTGTTGGTAATCTTGTGTGCCTACTCATTCTGGGAGAATTTGAAGCTTGGAAAAGAGCATCACAGTCTTCTGGTAAGATTAGATTGCCTGAAAGAAATTTGTTTGTTGGTCCCCACTTTGAGTTTTTTTTTTTTTTTTCCTACAGAACTAATACTTTTTTAGTTAAAAAACCCAGGAAATACAAATAAGCAAAAAAAGATAAAATACTATTCATGCCAAATTCCAACAATTGTATTGTTTTGTAAATTGTATGTTCATGGCTTTTGCCCATTAGCATTTTTTTGAAAGCCAGGAAGGGAGAGGAGGAAAAAGCATTTAATGAAAGAAAGGGAAGAAGGAAGGACGAAAGAGGAGGAAGAAACATCTTTATTCATTTAGTTGTTTGTTTGGTCCGGCCCTGGTCTTGACTCTGGGTCCTTGGCCTGTATGTGGTCCTCACACCAGCATCTCAGCCACCTGAGCCACGAGGGCACATGGAGGCTCAGTTTGCCCAGGTCCTCAGGTTCACTGAGGGACTCAAACGCTGGCTTTTGATATTATTTCCAAAGAAAGTTATCATAATTACTTTTTAATTGTTTAAAGATGTTTTTGTTTTAAAATATAAGCTGCTAAATGTGAATATTTAAACTTTAATACACACGGTAACCTTAGTTGAATGTATCTGCGTTTTTTGGAGGCTCGGAAATGCAAGCAGCATTGAGAAGGCCCCGGAGGGGCTCGTTAGGGCAGTGTCTGTCAGCAACATCACATCAAAGATCAAGTGAGATGGGCCAGGTTTATGAGCTGGGATATTTCTGCCAGCACTGTCAATGAACTCTCCTGTCTTGTGATGATGATATCACAGGAAACAGCGAAGTATGTGACGAAATAGGATCTGAAGAGGTCTCTAAGTCATGTTTGTTATCAAGAGGGACACATTTCTTTGCCACTCCTGCTTTTGAAAGGTGGGGTCTGGGCCCTTTCCTCTGAGCCTGTGCTGGTCTGGTGACTGGCCTTGACTTGTAAAACGCTGTAGGAATGACTTTCGAGGACAGGCTAAGAGCTTCGCAGGTTCTGCTTTTGTCCCTCTTGCAATGATCACCTGGAAGCTGTCCCTTGAGAAGTCACACTACACTGGATTCCCATGCTCCGAGGAAAGCCGAGCTGGACACATAGAGGGAAGGAGGCTGAGTGCTGGGGCACCAAAGCCCCTGACACATGAATGAAGCCTTCTTGGCTCTTCTAGTGAAGACCCTCTACCATGTGGCTGACCTCAGCCAGTACCATGTGGAGGAGAAGGGTTGCCAAACCTGAATGATTAATTTAGAGAATAATAAGCAAATCAGGTGGTGGTTGTTTTAAGCCACTGTGCTTTCTGATAGTTTCTTATTCCGCAGTAGATCACTGAAACAGCTTCACCAAAGGGATTTATGCACCTGATTAGAGATGGACTTAGGTAATTTTTTGTGTTTTTTAATACTGAGGCTTTAACAACGTGAGTCTTGTATGGAGAAAGTCACCAACAATGCTCATTTAACTGAGTACATCCCATCCCCAACCAAAATATAGATTGTTCGGGGGAGGGTGGCAGCAATAAACTACCATATTTACTTGATTCTAAACGCACTTTTTTTGGGGTGGGGGGCATTTTAATGTCCCCAAAGATCAGGTGCAGCTTACATTTAGTGGTGGCTAAGTTTTACCTGAAAAGATAGTTGCAAAGTACAATAGGTCCTTTATTAAATTCTTAAAATTCTGTTAATTTTGTTAAACCCTTATTATGTGTTTATGATTTTTTTGCTTCTCATTTTTTAATTTTTTTGAGCTTTGTAAATAAATCTCTATTTTTTCATGGAAACCTTGTGAGGAATTGGGGTGTGGCTTAGAAATGATGGCAGCTTAGAAATGAATAAATACGATTATGTGTTCTCCAAAAGCTTCAGGGTTCCAGAGGAGAAAGAGAAAACTCTGTGAACAACCCTTAGGTCTAGCCACACCCTGAGGGCTAAGGTGGAGGACAGACCCCAGGAGCTGGGCCTGGGCAGGCAGGAGATGGAAAAGAGATGTGTGGAATATGATCAGCTGGGAGGAGAGGGCAAAAAAAGCACACATTGGATGGCGCCCCCTGGTGGATTGGTGGTTTGTTCACGTGCCCTTCACATAAATCCCAGGGACCCTGGTTCACATTTAGGGTCTCAGGGTCGGTCAGGGTCGGTCAGTGCAGGTGGGAGTGGGGCTGGGATAATGTTAACAACTAAATGAAGTGCTTCTTCCTCCTCTTTTTCTGACTGCCTGCCTACTTCGCTTTCATTCCTTCCTGTACTTTTCCTTTAAAAAAAATTGCAGACAGATGGAAACCTGTTTAAATTTGTTGTGATTGGTACTATTTGAATGTAATTTGCATGCATATGAAAGTATTCCTTTAAAAAAAAGGGATCATGAAGTCAGATGAAATTTACATTTTTCCTCTGCTTTCTTAATTCATAAGATTGCTTCGGATGCTTCTTCCTCTGGTTACCACCACAGAAGCTGGGCAGCAAGTTTCTGGCTCCCTCCTTCTTGCTCAGATTCTGTGAACCTTCCTTCTGTTTCCAAGTCCCCTCCCCCCGTAAAAGAACAGACACAGTTGGATTCAGTTAAGTTGTCATTTCAGTTTCTATTCAAGACCGCTCTCCTTTTTGCTTTTTCTTCTTAGGGTTGGAGTTCATTTTGGCCAATTAATGACATATTTTATGACAGAAACAATCACCTTGTTCCCAAGAAGATTAGAAATGATGGGAAAACTTTTCATTCTTCTCTTGAACATTTAGACTTTATCTGATTTTTTCTTGGACAAAGCTCGCATCAACAAAATAATGTGTTGTGGTCTATCGCTTCCTTTACCTTCCTCTATTCATTCATTGATTCATTCATTTACTCCTCTGCTCAGTGTCCATGGAGCACCTGCTATCTGCTGGGCCCTGTGCTGGGAGCATGAGATGGAGGAATAAATGACAGGGCCCCATCTTTTTGGAGTGCATCATCTTAGAAAGCACAGTGATAGTACTGGGGCCAGACTGACAACGAAAACAACTATGCCTTCCAGGAAAAGCATCTGTCTTGCTGACTTTTTCCACTGGGGTGAGGCGAACTGGGTCTTCTGTGGGCTCCTGAGGTGTGCTGTTACTGATAGGTTATCAGGAGAAGGGGGATTGAATAAGCTGGAGAGCTCAGAGGGGTTTGGGCTTGCCAGAAAAAGGCAATTGACTCCTAAGGTAGAAAAGGAGTGTTTGAAGATCTACCTTTTGACTGCATTAGCCTTTTTCTGCTAGACATGAGATGAAGTTTTCTTCTGTGATCACAGATGGGCTAAAGGATTCTGATAATAGCAACAGTGAGTGTTCTTAGGCAATTTAGTTGGGAGGGTTGAGTCATTTTAGCAAGATCCTGGAGAGAAAGAGGCAATGCTCTTTATTTGTGGTTACAAAATGTTTTCTTTTTGCTGTTCCCATCCTTGTGAAGAGCTTGCTCACAGTGAATGGCTAGCTATTTTCCTTTGAGATGAAAGTTGCTGCAGGTTTCTGGCTCTCTGAATTTTGTCCTCCTCTCAGGTGAAGAGGATTGAGTGGCCATGTATGAGTGCATGTCCTTGTAGTAATTCCACCCCCTGCCAACTTATTGAGGTGTGATTCACAAATGAAAATTATATATATTTAAATTGTACAATGTGATGTTTTGATAACATATACATTGTGAGATGAGTACCACAATCAAGCTAATTAACATACCCCATCACCTCACTTAGTTTTCCTGTGTGTGTGTGTGTGTGTGTGTGTGTGTGTGTGTGTGTTTATTGAAAACATTCAAGGTGTATAGGCACATATGAAAATTTCTCTCTGACGTTTTTCTCAGGCTGGTAGAACAAACAAATTAAATCAGACAGGTTCATAGGAGAAAAGAACAACCTTAATTATATATATATGGAGAATTTACATAAATTCTAGAGTAAGTGGAGCAGACCAAGGGTTTTTATTTTTGATCTAATTAATGGAGTAGGGACCCGGGTCCCTCAAGGAGAGAGGGGACTTCATATGGTAAGGAGAGGCTGACTCATAAGACAAAACCATTTGCTCTAGATGTTTGCCCTGCCGTAGGATAGGCTTTGCAGAGAAATCATCTGTAAAGATATTTCTACACCTGGATAGTACCCTCAGTCTTCATTCTTGTGTTTAATTAAGGGATCCCTTCTCAGATTGGGGGAAGGGGCAAGCACTTCTCTTTAGCCTCCAGGGCCTTAATTGACCTCAGTTTAAAATAATCTGCATGCTGAAGAGGCAAGTCCACAGGAGGCCAGCTTTAGCATTCTGGGCAGGCCTGTTCCGAGCACCTTCAGGAGTCATGATGTTGGACAGTGGAACTTCAGAATTCATCAATCCAGCATAACTGAAACGGTTGCCTTTTCACTAAGCACAACCTATATGTCTGCCAACAGGTGAATGAATAAAGAAAATGTATATGTATGTAGTAAATACACACACACAGAGGAATATTACTCAGTCTTTAGAAAGAAAGAAATCATGCCATTTGCAGCATGGGTGAGCTTGGACGACATTATGCTAAGTGACATTAACCAGATATAGAAAGACACACACTGCATCTCATGTATATGTGAGATCTAAAAATGTCAAACTTGTAGAAGCAGAGAGTAGAATGGTGGTTGCCAGGGGCTAGGGGGTGGGGGAACTTGACACTTATTTATTAGCCGCAGCTGGATGGAGTAGGAATCCTGCATTGTAATTTAAGGTCCATGGCCAAATGCCACTTATCCATGTTACACCAGCCATGATCTTTCTCTGGGGCACGGTATCCCTGTTATCTCTAAAATTCAGACGTTGAAGTCCTACCTTCCAGTATCTCAGAATGTAACTATTTAGAGTTAGAGTCTTGAGATAGGATTAAATTAAAATGAGGTCATTAGGATAGGCCCTAATCCAATATGATCAGTGTCCTTATAAGAAGAGGAAATTTGGACACAGAAATGTGTACGCACAGAAGAAAGACCATGTGAAGACCCTGCGAGAAGACAGGAGAAGGTTTCAGAATGAAGCCAGCCCCACAGACCCCTAAGCTCAGAGGTTCAGCTTCTTAAGTGTGAGATACATCTGTTGCTTAGGCCTTTGGTCTATGGTACTTTGTTATGCAGCCCAAGCAAGCTAGTAAGTCCCTTATCTGTACAGAATGCCGCTGGCTCTGACAGGCCTTCACACTGTATTTTCCCTAAGACCTGCTCCTGCTTGGGTGGATAATGGATCTGAAATACTTAGGAGGAAGCTGTTTTGGTTTGTGCCCTAGGCATTGAGTAGCTGACCACTATCAGAATAGGGAGCCCTGGGGGAGGAATGGGAACCCCACTGTGTAAACTGTGGAGTACTGTCTGAGTGAGGAGTGATTTGTGTTGCTGAGAGGCTAATGACTGATAAAGGTGGACTACAGCTTTGGGGGTAAAACTCAGCTTACTCTCTTTTGAAGTCAAATAAACATTGGTTCCAATTTTGCAGAAGTCACTAACTCTTTACTCTAGTATTTCACATTTTAAACCAACCAAACTACGCTTTCCATTCTAAGCCCATATCCCTCTCTGGCTGCACTTCCCTGTCTCTGTTCCTATTCTTGTGAAATGTCCTGAAAGGCTCATCATAGTCATTTCTGCTCTCCCCCATGCAGCCAGGAGGCTGAACTTTCCACTCCGGGAGGGCACCCTTGTCAAAGTCTCCCATTGCGCCCCTGGCCATGTCCTGATGTCCCTTATTGCTTCTCTAGCCTTACCTTTTACATGTCTCAGTGGCCTGTAGCTCAGTTTACTATCCCCTTTGCCTGAAACGTGTTCTTCTCTTGACTTCCCAGAGACAGCACGTCCCTTTTAAGTTTTTATCTAACTCATTGGTCATCCTTTTCTGTCTCCTATTCTGCCTCCAACTCTTTCTCTTAATTTTAAATGGTGGAGTGTCCCAAGACACTGGTTGTTCTCTCTTTATCTTCCTTTTCTTCTTTGTCTTTAAGTCCCATGACTGAGCAGTATCATGGCCATGCAAATGACTTAATCAATGTCTTCAGCCTGAGCTCATCAAAAACAGAATTTTGACTTTTTCCCCCTTTCCAGCCACTATACTCAAACTTGGCAAGCCTATTTGTGGTGTTGGGACTAATTTTTGTCTGGAAATTTCTCCTCCCTGGTACTCACCAGCTCCCCTCTTATTGGTCAGGCCTGGGATCATGTTGACCGTCAGAGAGAACTTCTGGTCATACAGCCTCAGGTAGACTTTGTGATTCTCTCCAGCACTTAGCCTGTTTGCATTTTTTACATGCTGTTCCTTATTTTCTGGTATTTCTTGATTTGTATTTGTTTTGTGTTTTTCACCCACAGGAAGGTACTTTTGAGAGAGTGGGGCTGTGTCTCTCTTGCTCACTGCTCTATCCCCCGAGTTTAGAACAGGCCCAGCCTCCTAGATGCTCAGTAAGTGTTTGGTTGAAAGACCAGAGGAAACCACTTGACTTCTTTAACTCTTAATTCCCAGCTCTTAGGGAGCGGGTCCTTAAGAACTTGGATATTTATCTACATTTTTAGAATGTAAAGAATGATCATTATATTGAAGAAACATCCCCAATGGATAACATTTCAAAAGAAACAAAAGCCTGGTTGTTTTTTAAAATGAAGGGTTAAAAATTCAGTGATCTCCTTTTTTCCCCTCTCTGTATTTGATCCATTAAAATAGGAGCCAAGGACTGATGAACTTATGGACTACCAGGTTAGAGAGAATCAGAGAAGAACACAGGAGAATGTGTCCACCACAGTTTGGGTGTTGGATGAAGAGGGAGGGTGGTGAGGGGCTCGGCAGGGCCGCAGACAGGGCTCAGGGCAGCAAGTGGCTCAGTGCAGAGCCTCACAGGCACAGGCTAGAGGATGCAAGGGCCCGAGATTGGTGACAAGTTTCCATGAGGAGTGGCTAGATACCCCCATTTTCACCTATTTCCTCCAGGCCACTATATCCTCGCCCTGTATGGAAGATGGGAGTTGAAAGGGCTCAGTATATCAACTGAGTGCAGGCGAGTAGCAGAGGGAGGTAGGGGACTAGGCAAAGGTTTGAACTCTCAACAGAGGGACCTGAAATCACACTTGGCTCTGTATGTATCAGGCCAGCAAACTCTCTGTGTGTGTGTGTGTGTGTGTGTGTGTGTGTGGTATCTTGCCTATATTAACAATCTAAGCCATATAATAACAGCCCAGTAGCTCTATTATGGTGATCCAGTCTCATGTGATCCAATGGTCAAATACTGTGCAGGTCAGCATGATTCCTCTGCTGGCGAGGCCACTCTCCTAGAACCATGGCCTGGCTACTGGGTCCCAGGATGATTTCATAAACATGACTCCTGGAGCTACTCAGGGCATTTGGTTAGCCCTTCTGAACAGAGAGGGAACATCAGACAGCTGAGCAGCACCTCCAAGATGAATGATAAATAAAATGAACTTAAAAAATACAAAGAAACAGAAGGTAAATCCAGAAGAGGACACGTGGGAGAGAAAGCTCTAAACTCAGACAAACAATTGCATTCTGGAAATGGGTGCAGTGTGCCATGAAGCCCTGTTCTCTTCTTTAGAATAAGAAAGCTCCTTTCGGTTTAGGAATTTCAAAGACTTGGGAATTATGTTTGTAGTAGCTAAAATAAAAACTTCAGTGGATACTGTGGAGGACTCAGTCAGTGAAATCATTTAGGAAGTAGAACAAAAAAAGACAAGCGATAGAAAATAAAAGAGAAATGGTAAGGCATTTAGAGTATTGACTCCAGAAGCCCAGCATTTGACAAATAGGAGTTCTAGACAGAAAATAAGAGAAATTAGAAAAGAAGAAATTATCAAAGAAATTCTAAGCAAGGATGTATTAGAGTGAAAAGGCCCAAGACCCCAGACTGAAAATGAAAGCGTCTCCTGTGCCTTGCAATCAGTTAATCAGGGAAGACAAGTCCGTACCGAGGCATAGCATTTAAACAAGCTCAGAATATCTGCTATGGGAAGAAAAATTAGCACCTTATGCAGAAAATGAGAGTCCAAGGGGGCAGTGCTGACTGCCAGAGGACAAGCAAATAATGTTTTCCAAATTCTGCAGGAAAATGATTTTTAATCAGATTCTATGTTCAGCCAAATTTGCATGACAGAGTAGCATATAGGTATTTTCAGACAAGGCCAGAGTGTCTCTGTGCATCCTTATCTGAGAGGTATTATAAACTATGCTACTTCAAAATGAGGAACAGGAAACATGGAGCAAAGAAAGAGGGGCTTCAACTTCGGGGAGGCTGACAGGTGAGTCCCAGATGGACGAATGGACAGGAGACCTAGATAACAACCTGCTGAGATGGGTGGACAGGTGGCACCTGGGAGTGGGAGTGTCCCTTGGGAAAAGATGACTGCTGTATTTATTATCTATTATAATAGAATATACTGTGTTAGACACAGAAAGATTTGCTACAGATCTTTGAGTAGCTGGGGAAAATAAATCATTCGACTTCAAGATTAAATAATTATTAATTCAGGAAAATACTAAAAAAAGCCACCCTACTGACAATTTTACTGAGTTTAAGATGCCTTTAGTTGTATAATGTATCATTGTTTTAAGAAGGAAAAATCTACCTTTGCCTATTTAAAATGTAAGCTGTAGGCTGTACCCATGTTTCAGATATGTTAAAAAAATGTGCTTCTTAGACTTAGTGAAAATAGCGTCTTACTGTGTTGGAAGTGAACTATAGTTACACTGATGATTGATTTAACCCCAGATTGTGGTGTTAGTTTATTGTGGGGATCAGGAGAGCAGAAGTGTGAGTGTGTTCCTGTGTGGGAAATATTACATGCTAGCTACTCAGGTGCCCAAAAGGAAAGGTAGTAGTTAGCATCTGGAACTGATAAATCAAGAATTGGCAGCAATATTCGGACATAGATATCACCACATGAAGGAACTAAAATAATTGAAAATGGTGGCTTCTGGGCACGGGACAAGGGTGGGGTGAAGTAGTTTGGGAAATTGCTGTTTTTTATGAGCATTCTTGGCTTTGCAGTGCATGTTGGGAATGTGCATGCTACTTTAAGTAAACAAAGATAGAAGAAAAGGCACACACATATGACCTCTTGTGGAAAGGTGCAGGCAGGAATAAGGCAGGAAGAGAAAGGAGGAAGAAGCATTTATTTATTTTATTAATTTATTCATCTTGATTGCTTCCCTGGTCCTGGGAGTTGAACGCAGAGGTACGTGGCCTGTGCTCCTTTTGGAGGCGATTGACCCACCTGCTACTCCACCAGAGCACACTTAACATCTTTTTCTTTTTTAAATGTAAGAATGAGAAAAAAACGGAAGATTTGGGGCCCTCAAACTTGCTTTCTCTTTGAAATAACCTACTTCACTGACCTCCAGAAAAAGTCACGGAACTCTTCCCCCAACCCTGTGTCTACCCTCTCTCTTTTTCCCAGAATAGAAGTATGGTCCAGGCTGGTCCACAGTCCTATTCTCTTTATCTGTGCAGAAAGATCTAGAGTTTACAAATCATTCCATGTATTTTCACCCATTTGATCCTTACTATGCCTGGTTAGGGGTAACTCTCCCCAATTCATGTGTAGTGACAGTGGTGTGGCCCTCCTCACCCCACGGTGGCTCAGCTCTGCCCTGCCACAATCACAGAGGCACTTCTCCCCTGAAGCATCATGATCATCTAACGTCATTCTGTCCCCATGATGTTTCAGAGGAAAGAGGAAGAGGAGAGGAAGCGAGGAGAAGAGCAGATTCGACTCCAGGAAGAGCAGAGGGCAAGGGAACTCTACTGGACCCTGAAGCAGGCCCAGCTGCAGAGCCAAGCCACTGAGAATGAGGAATGCGAGTGGGCAGAGCAATGTGAGTAGAGCTTATTTCTCAGGAACCACTTTCCTCTCACCTGTTTATTTGCTCAGTTTTCATTCTAGTTCATTCACTCAAGCTTTACTTAGGGCCAAATATATGCCTGGTCCTGCCAAGGACCTCAAAGAGCTTATTTTGCTATTGGGGAGATTTCTTATACTAAAGAATAAAACCTTACAATTTACTGAGTTGCTTGTAATTTCTTGGCTCCCCTTTAAACCCTAGGATCCAGAGAGGAGGGATCATGGTCCCTATCTTGGAGGAACTCACTGGCCAGACAGTAGATAGACACATAGGCTAAGGGTTTTGAGAGAAAATGACCATTGGCGCACCAAATGGGTATCCTGGTGTAGTTCCAGATGACGTGTTGTAAAGTAAGTCTTGATGGTGGCATAGGAATAACTGAGACAAAGAGGGGAGGCCACTCTGGGTGGAGGAGCCAGTACGTGGGTCCATGTGGCACCGTGAAGGGAATGTGGTGTGCTTGAGAAGGTGACAATGTAGAGGGTGGCTATAAAGCTTAGAGAGTATTAGGGCATTGGGACATTAGGGAAAGGGAAGGTGGAACCAGGATTGAAGGGTAGTGTCATAACATTTACTCAGGATTTGCTTTAATCAGGTGTTAGGCATGACATGGAGACATGGGAATGACTGTCATTCAGGAAGAAGTTTTACTTACAGACTCCTAGAAACAGGAGGCGCAGCATCCATTTCTTCTAGGTCGTTTAATTTATTGGCATATAATTGTTCATAGTACTTTCTTATGATCCTTGGTATTCTTGTAGTATCAGTTATAATAGTTCCTCTTTCATTTCTGATTTTGTATCTTTTCCCTTTTTTTCTTAATCTGTCTGATGGTTTGTCAATTTTGTTCATGTTTTTTTTAAAAACATTTCTTGAGCTTTTCTAGTCTCTATTTCATTCATTTCTGCTCTGATCTTTGTTATTATCTTTTTTTCTGTTATTTTTTGTTTTATTTTCTTCTTCTTTTTGTTTCAAAAGTATACAGTTCAGAAGTTAGGTTGCTTGTTGGAGGTATTTCTTTAGGAATCATTACTTCCTTCTTAGAATGGCCTTTGCTGCATCCCATAAATTTTGGTATGTTGTCCTTGTTTTTTCTTTTGTCTGAAGATTTTTATTTCCTTCTTCATTTTTTGACCCATTAGTTGTTTAAAAGAATGTTGTTTCATTTCCACATTTTTGTGACTTACCCAGTTTTCTTCCTATCATTGATTTCTAGTTTCATATCATTGTTATCAGAAAAGATGTTTACACTGATTTCAGTCATAAATTCATCAGAACTTGTTTTGTGACCTAACATATGATCTATCCTGGAGAATGTTCTGTGAATGTTTGAGAAGAGTATGTATTCTGTGGTGTTGACCTGAAGGTACATATTTGTTAGGTCCAATCGGTCTAAAGTGTTATCCTAACCAATGCTTCCTGATTGATTTTTTGACTGGCTGATTTATGTGTTATTGAAAGTGAGGCAATGACATCCCCTATTATTATTGCATTGCCATCTATTTCTCCTTTCAGATCTGTTAGTGCATATTTACTTCCGATATTGGGTACATATGTATTTATAATTGTTATATCTTCTTAATGAATTTACCCATGTATCATTATCAATGACCTTCTTTTCTCTTATTATAATTTTTGAATGAATGTCTGTTTTCTCTGATATAAGTTTAGTTGCCTCTGCTTTATTTTGGTTCCCAATAGTTTAGAAATTCTTTTCTCATCCAAGAAGGGAGAGGATTTGACTCTAGAGGAAAAGGCATTTGATTTGGGGAAAGTGGGGGAGGTAAAGAAGGCAGAGAAGGGCATCATCAAGGGAATGGTACTGAGCAAATACAAGGTCATGAGTGCCTAGGACATGACATTTGTTTTATGTGACGGAAGCTTGGGGTTGATGGTGGGCAATGATGAAAATGAGACTAGAGAGATAAGTTGGGCAAGAACTAAAGAAGAAATTATTCATTTATATTCAGAGTGGCATGCCCCAGTGGCTTAGCAGATGAGGCCACTGGATATAGTCCACATACATTCCGAAGATCGGGTTTCAGACATGGGGCTGTGGGAAGCAACCAAAAGGAACAACTGAATAAAATCAATAAATGTTTCTTCCTCTTCTCTCTTCCTGCCTGCTGCCTACTTGCCTACATTCCCTCTTACACCTTTCCTTAAAAAAAAAATTCAGAAAGTGGAAGACATAGGTGAAAAATGAAAAAAGGAGATAGGACAAAGGTTTATACTGAAAAAAAATAAATAAAAGGTCGTGAACATGGTGAAGTCCCATGAATCCAGCTTAGTGGGAAGGAAGGAACACTGGACTGGCTGGCAGTCCTGTCCTAGCTCTGCCACTTCCCAGTGTGACCTGGAGAAAATTCTTGGTCACATGCTCAGCTTCTTCACGTGTAAAATGGAGTTAATCATGTTGAGTTGAGGCTTGTTGGGAGGATGAAATGAGAGGGAAGAAACAAAAGTGCTTTCTAAGTTGTAAGGGCTGTTCCTTTTAAAGTATTCCTCTTTTTGTAGTAACGCAATGATGGGAAGTTATGGATAGGCTGGGGTTTCTTTTGGAGTGAAGATGGAAAGCATCTCGCCCAAGTACTATCTGGTTAGTAATTAATGTACTGTGTGGCAACCACAAATGGAAAAATCTCCAAAGACACAGAGAAAAGATGTGATAATTCAGGCCTATAATGTTAGTTCCTCATTTCATGCTTTCTTCAAGAATGATGAGCTAAAGTCTGCAGCTTGTCATTCAAATCCAGCAAAACCATTCTGCACTCAATTAATTTAATATGAAAGATATGTTGGGCCATTAATCTACCAGGGAGCATCAGTTTTTGATAAAATGCCTAAATTAAATTCTCCAAGTTTGGGAAAGAAAGAGAATTGCTCCTTGTAGTATTTCTTGAATACAGAGCTGGTTATTCAGACTGTAGACCAGGCTCTGGCTTTTGCGATGCTCTGAACACAGGGGGCAGAAGTTCATTGAATAACTTCTTAGCTGGGCACTAGCATAGTTAGGTAACATCTAGTTGCCAGAGATTTAGAAAGGAAGTGCATTATTTGGTAAATAATGTTCTTTACAAAACTGGACCTTTATCATTGTTGTTATTTAGAAGAAATGTAAACCGTGTTTTGGGGTTGCCAGCCAGTCTTGTGTTTACTCTTGACTCCTTGAGCTCTGTGATTCTAGCAAAGGCCCCTGACCCACAATGTGTGCTCTGATTGTCTCACCCTGGGCCAGACTGCGCTCAGAGCTTGGTGTGAAAATGTGTGCTCGTGCCCAGTGGACAGTCCAGCTGTGATGCTTCCACTGTCTCCTCTTAGAAGGAGTGTGCTCTGGATGTCTGAGTTTAATATCCGTGATTCTGAGATGCTCTATGCTTGCGATGGGCAGAACCCGAACGACCTGTAAAGATGGGCTGGGCTCTGGAGATCGGCTGGGCTGGAGCAGAATTTGGGGCTGGAAGGAAAGCCGAAGGCTAACAGTGAATGGCTTTTTTTTTTTTTTTTAATCCACTCTGAGATTGTGTAGTTTCTCTTTGAACACAATTAGTTTGAACGGCTTCCCAAACTCTGGGTGACACATAATTTTGGTTTTACAGCTCAGAATAATGCCAGCTTGATTTCCTACATAGGGGATTCATGTCCTGGTTAGGGTTCTCTCTCCTTTTGAATTGCTCAAGAATCTCTCGGTGCTTGTCCCAAAGGGGAGTCGTGCCAAGAATTCCATGAGTCTGGAGCAGCTTCTGAGTTTAAGGAGCTCCTGCAGTGTCTCCTGGTGCTCACCGGGGCCACTGTTCATAGGCGTTAGGGTTGCTTTGCAGAATGAGGATGAGGCTGGTTGGCAGGAAACCTTAGAAGCCTCTGGGTTCTGGAGGAGAGACCTTGTCCTTGGCCTCCGTTTAGCTGTGGGCAAACCCACAGCTTTACTTTCCCTGTGCTCACCTCTCGGGGCTCATTGTTTTCATGCCAACCCACTTATTCCGCAGATGATGGCCGCTCCAGCAGGCTGAGTCACCAGTGTGCATGTCTGTTCTCCAACATCTGGCCTACTTCCTTTTTCCAGGGGATGGGAGTCAGGAATTCTCTGCTTTTCACTCCGCTTTTTCCCATTTTCTCTGACAACAGCTCTAGGCTTACCCAGACCCACCCCTGTATACCTCCCCACCTGCTCTCCTCTGTCTTCAGCAGGGATGTGCCCATTCTAGATGTAGCCGCCAGTGCCCCTTTCTCCCCGCGAATGCAATCCTAAAAGCGAAAAAGATGCTAGTTAATGAATCTGTATCACATGCCAGGAACTGTCCAAGCTTCTTCCATGTACTATCTTTTCTCTCAAAGCATTCAATGGGCCCCGTTTTGCTGAGAGGAAATAGAATGCAGATATGGGAGCTCAATTGCCCCAGCTTACAGGGAGCAGAATTTAAACACATCTGTTCAAATACCGGATCTCATTCTTTGATGGTACCTTTTCTTAATACAGTATAGGATTATTCACTAATTTTCAGGGACATTATATTTTTCACCCAAGCACTTACTATAAATCGAGGTTGTTTTTTGAAGCGTTTTATTTCTCTGTACGATGAAACGGGATCAGCCAATTTCTATAAAGCACTGAGTCTTTTCTATGTGAGCAGAGTAGGGAGAAGACATGAGCCCCTGGGCAAGTTCACTAGAGAAGGGTCTTAGATGGGCAACTATTAATCATCCAGAACCACAAGCCCACTGGAATTTTCCTCCTGAAATCCCTTTACTTCAGTACATCCAAAATGCAACTCCTCTTCCCCCGACCTTCCTCGTCATGTGGCTGTCATTCTGTCTCTCTCTTGCTCACTATCAATCCCCAAACTTAGCGAGTCCTCAGGATTCCTCCTTCAGTTTTTGGATTTCCACCCTTCTCCCCATTCTCCTGCCACTGTCTTCACTTTGAGCCCCACGACTCTGCCTAGATTTCTGTTTTCCAGGACTCCATTCTTGTTTGTGTTAAGTCCATCCCTGACACTATAGCTAAATCAGTCTTTGAAAAGTGCAGACAGCATCCTGTTCTCCTACTTATAACCTCTTAGTGGCTTCCAGTCACCCTTTGGTAAAGCCTTAAAACTTATCAGCCTGTATTTACTGATCTCCTGAAAGGCCTTTCTGTTTCTTCATTCTCACACTCCCTCTCAGAGCTTCCCTCAGCCACACTGACCCCTTTATTCCAAGAGGGGTGCCTGACTCCCTCTGGGCCTCTGTTCTTCAGCTTCCTCTGCCTAGAATAGTCCTTCCTTGGCCTGTCTTGATTGAATCCTATTTGTCCACGATGGGGTGGATGAGATGCTCTTCTCCAGGGTATATCTTTGCCTGGATTAGGGGTCTTTCCTCTGGGGCTCCTGAGCGTGTGGTGCATACCTCATACAGCTCCATTCACTTGCAGCAGGTTTCCTTTGTAGATGGTAGGCCCCGTGAGGGCAGGGACTCTCTTGCTCATTGCTATGCTCATATTCCCTAGCACCAATTTGGCAGCCAGATGATCTGGTGACCTTGTAAAAATTAGGCAAAAGCACCCATTCCTCAAGGTGCTGCACTGCCATCTGCCAGAGAAAATGACAACACCTCTGGACACATCTTGATGATCATGCGTGACCGCGCCCCCTGGAGTTGTGCACTGCATGGCACAGACCTGGCTTGAAGAAGGCACTCAATACACACGTGCTGAAGGTATGGGCCGAGCCCACCCTAATGCTTTAAGTGTCAGACCCTGGCCTGTTGCAATGACAAGGGCTAAGTAACTGCTCTCAGGGCTTCTGCCAAGAGGAAAACCAACTCCTGCCTTTTTGTCTTCAGTGTCAGAGAACTGAGCAGGAGTCCTGAGTTCAGATAAGGACATGATTCCAGAATAGCCTGGAGATGTTGGCAGCCCTTCGACGAAGGATGGCACTGTTTCTATTTTCCACAGAGGGAAAACTAAGACTCAGAGAGAGGAAAACGTGTCCCAGGCTAGACAAAGAGTTAGGAGCAAAGCCAAGTAGAATCCTCAGCTGCCTTCCCCACCTCAAGCCTGGGGCAGCTAGAAGTGGGTGAAGGTGGACTCCAACACTGCAGGGTGCCCTGTTTCTGACTGAGCAGGAGGGGCCCAGGCTGGTCCATACTGGAGAGTGACGTCTCAGCTCTGGAGAGGTAGCCCCAGGTGAGGCAGACGTGGGCAAGTCCTGGGGTGGGAGGGCAGAGCTGATCTGCAGGGGAGGGAATGGATGGAAGGAGGTGGGGACACAGAGAGCTCACATCTAGCCAAGGGTGACACCTAGCGAAGCTCCAGTCACCTGGTTCCCAGAATGTTACAGAATGACCAACACAAAAAGCCATAGTAAATTAGGCAGCTTAAAATTTACCATTTTACCCACTTTTTTTTTAAGTAATTGTATTATTCTTTTGTTTACATTGTAATATTTATTTTAGGATATTGAAATCATGCCTCTGTTAACCACACTTAAGTTCCCTGTGTTGTTAACATCACAACCATCCATCTAGAGAACTTTTTTCTTTTTTCCAAACTGAAACTGTGTTCCTATTAACCCTCACCTGCCCTGTCCTCCCCACCCAGTCACTTCCAGCCATCGTTCTGCTTTCTGTCACTGTGAATTTAACTATGCTAAGTATAATACGTGGAACAGAAGTGGAATCATGTAGTATTTGTGTGTTTGTGTCACTTAGCATAATGTCTTTAAGGTTCATCCACGCTGTCGCATGCATCAGAATTCCCTTCCTTTCTTATTCATCCATCAGTGGACATTTGGCTTGCTTCCACCTTTGGCTCTTGTGAATAATTCTTCTGTAAATGTGGGTGTACAAATGTTTCTTTGAATCCCTACTTTCAGGTCTTCTGGAGATACATATATATAATATATTTGTACAGATATATATCTATATATGTATTATAGATATGTATACATATATGTGTGTTTGCATACATGTATGTATATATATATTTCTCCAGAAGTACAATTTCTGGGTCATATGTTCATTCTATTTTTACATTTTTATGGAACTGCTTATAAATTCCCAACAATGTGCAGGGGTCTCAATTTCTTCACCAGCACTTGTTATTATTATTTTTTTTATTAAAATTTTTTTTTATAATAACCATCCTACTGAGGTAAAGTGTTATCTCACTGTGGTTGGCCCATTTTTTAATGTCTAAACTCAGCCTTCTGAAGTCCTCAGTGTTTCATGCTCTCAGTCATATTTAGTGATCTTCTGTGAGACGAAGCTTGTTCTCTCTTTAACAGACAGACAGAGCAATTCCTGGGAGTGGGGATGACCACAGCCCACTCTGTACTGTGTGACTCCAGGCCCTGGCAGTGCCTGCTGGACAGGCCCCTGGGGACTTATCTAGGACTGTGGGAGGAAGCAGAGGGTGACTGGGTCTGGGCTTCATCTCTGTGGTGGGTCCTCTGGGACGCAAGGACAGGTCAATGATATTTGCTGGTTCAGGGCAAAAACTGCTTGTGGCTCTTCCCCATGTGAAAACCCTAATGCTAATTTTGGCTTTTTCACTGAGTTAGAAGAAAAAAACTCCAGGAGGTCTGGAGGAGGGCTTCTGATGGGAGAGTTCATGGGACACATTCTGAACCCAACCCTGAGAATGAGAAGAAACCAGAACAGCCTTTGAAGATTTTGAACCAGAATTTAGAGTAGCTTGTAAATGGACCCAGAGAGAGTCCTTGAGCTTCTTCCATGAGCTTCACCCTTGTGCCCCCTTCTGGACTGGCCAAGAACTGTCTTTGGCTCTATTTTTAGACAAGGCAACACTAGAGCTAGTGAAAATAAAATATTAGCTACCTGGCATGATTCTAAGTAGTTCATAATATTAACTTTCTAATTCCCTGTAACAACTTTATGAGCTTGGAACTATTATTATTATCTGCATTTTGTGTGTGAGAAAATGGAGGCCCCGGTGGCTGAGTGCGTTGTCTGCATCACACAACTGGCAAATAGAGTTGGGGTCTAAATCCAGGCAACTTGGCTCCAGACTCAGGCTTTGAATGATTTGAAGAAGGGGTCAAACTCAGAGGCCTGATTTAATAAAATAATGCTTTTTCAACTTCATATTTGATAGTGTTTTTATGTGTTCATGTAATCTCTGTAATAACTCTGTGAGGCAGACATTTGTGTCAGTCTCATATTGGCGGAGGTAGAAACTGAGGTCTAAAGACCTTCAGGGACTTTCTTAAGAAAGCTATGGAATGTTGGTGAGGATGTGGAGAAAAGGGAGCCCTTGTGCACTGCTGGTGAGAATGTACATTGGTGCAGTCACTATGGAAACCAGTATGGAGGTCACTTAAAATGTTAACGATGGAACTACCATATGACCAGCAGTTTCATCTGGATATATACAAAGGAAATGAAAACAGGTTATCAAAGAGATACCTGTACCCCTATGTTCATTGCAGCACTATTCATGATAGCCATGCTATGGAAATAGCTTAAATAGTATTCATCAATACATAATTGGAGAAGTTAAACAATATATATATAAATATAATTTATTATATATCTATAATATAATTCATTCATGAGCAATAAGGAAAGCCTGCCATTGTGACAACATGAATGAAACTTGAGGGCATTATGCTAAGATAGTCAGACAAAGACAGATACTAAGTACTACTACTTATATATGGAATGTAAAAAAAATCCAGATTCATAGAAATAGAGTAGAAACTTCGGTGTGCGCAGGAATGGGCGATGTTGGTCAAAGGGCACAGACTTGTAGTTAGAAGGGTCAGTTGTGGATAACTAGAGCATGGCATTGTCATTAAAGTCAATAATACTGAATCATGTGCTTCTCAGGTGCTGAGAGACTAGATCTCAGTTGTTTCCACCACAATAATTAAGGATGATTATGCAACCTGATGGGCGAGTTAGCTGATGCTGTGGTGGTGATCATATTGCAATATGCAGATGTGTCAAAGTAACATATCATTTACCTTAAACTTGCACAGCATTATATTTCAATTATATCTAAAAAAGAAACAAAGAAGCAAGGAGGAGAGAAGGAGAGAGGAGAGGAAGTCGGAGAG
>RJWH01007925.1:0-35311 GCA_004363575.1 Solenodon paradoxus | reverse complement strand
GGGGGGATTCATTAACCCTCCAACCACCAGAGTAACATGTCAGTATTATACCTGCCTGCAGGAAAAAATGGTGAGTTCTGAAGTCTTTAAACATGATTTAAAACAAAGACCCTAACACGGATTTCTTGTCTGACACATAATAGCAGATCACTAAGGAGCTATACAAAAATAAAGCTTCCAAACGCTCTGATATCTGCTTGTTTGCAAAGGATGGTGTGTGTGTGTGTGTGTGTGTGTGTGTGTAAATTCCCGTATTGTGTGTAATAGACATACTAGTTAACAGACTGCATTCTTGAAAATGTACTTTGTAAGAATGTCAACAGCAGGGTTTTCCCTTACTTGTCTGCTCTATGATTTACTTGATCAATTAAATAGTTAGGCAATGAGGGGATTTGCATGGTAATCGTAAAAAGATTAACATTTTTAAGTGTAACAGATTTAATATTTTAGCTTACATTTCCGGTTTCTCATCATTCTTTAATGGCAGCGCCTTTTCACTTTATGGTGCAGCTGTAACAAGCCTGTCTTGATGCAGAGAGATGAGGCCACCAGATTCCACAAGCACATGGCTAGCCCCTGGCTTTCTTGCTTTCATTTCACAGACACACTGAGTCCCCACCACACAGAGGTGAAGCTCTGAGCTGGGTGATGGGGACACAGACAAACATGCATAGAGCTGCCCTCTGGGACTTAGAGTCCTTCGTCTAAAGAGTTCCCTGCCTCAGCAGTACCAGAGGGAGCAGAATTCCAGCCCCATACCTGGAAAGGGGCCTAGAGATCTCCGCATTCATTTAAAAGTAACCTTCTATGGAGGAACGGTGCTTGTATTCATGTGGGGAATCTGCTCATGCCCACACATGCACCTCACAACAGAGGAACCCTTCCTTTGTCCCGGCCTTACAGATGAAAAAACCAGGCCTTAGAGAAGCTACAGGATCTGCAGTTAACCCAGCAGAGCTGGGATCTGCATTCTTTCAACGTGTAGACCGTTGCAGAGAGGAGCAATAAAGTCAGAGATCAGCCAAATTCAATACCATGAAGAGTGAGCTAACAGGCGACTCTAACCTGGGGACATTTTCCCTCTGCATCATGACCCTTCTCTAAAATAGCATGGTTCCACTTTATTTTAATTCATTCATTCTTTGTTTACACTTGCTATTCCAATGTATTCCAATTTATTCGTCAGCTCCAGAGCAGAAGTTCCCTGTGGGCAGGGGCCATGTCCGTCCCTCTCACTCACTGTTATCCCCCAGCCTTGAAAACCACGCATGGCACATAATAGAGGCCCAAGAAATACTTGGGGAAAGCGAAAACGAGCGACACCAATAGCCAAGATGTGGAAACAACCTAAATGCCTGTCCACAGATGATGGATAAAGAAGCCGTGATCTAGACACTCAATGGAACCCTACACAGCTGTCAAAAAGAGGACATCACCCCCTTTGCAACAACCTGGGTGGACCTCAACGGGATTGTGTTAAGCAAAATAAGCCAGAAAGAAAGAGGAGGACAGGATGGTTCCGCTCACGTATGAAACAAGAC
The DNA here is from genome assembly GCA_004363575.1 of Solenodon paradoxus. Classification (NCBI taxonomy): domain Eukaryota; kingdom Metazoa; phylum Chordata; class Mammalia; order Eulipotyphla; family Solenodontidae; genus Solenodon; species Solenodon paradoxus. Next base: position 33,770 of record RJWH01007925.1, on the reverse strand, counting down.
AGGCAAATCTCAACGAAATTCACAGGACACAAGACTGGCTATCAGTGCAAGAGGGAGAGAAGAACAGAGGAGCAGAGTGGGGGCAAGGGCACTGGGACGCTGGTGGGGGTGCGGCGTGACGTGCACACAGACAGGTGCGATTTCACGATCCTAAAATGCATATAGCAATGCAGACAAAAGAAAAAACACCTTTTTTTAAAAGGAGTGACTCTTCCAGGAGCTGCCATGATAACTTCAGTAAGGTGACTGTGCTTCTGAGAAAGTTCTGTGACAAGCACCACATTATGAATAACAAGCTGCATGGAACAGGCCATGTTCAAATCGCAGGGGATACCTGATTGCAAGAGCATGGTGTGTGCTAAGCCTACTGTGAGCTACTTAAACCCACACAAGTTTTCAAAATAGACACATTATTCCCATTTTCCATATGGCAAAACCAAGCGCCCCAAGGCTCAGGCACTGGGGTAAGCAGCAGTGGTGGGATTTCATGCCTTGGCCAACCGACTCCGGCGCCTATGCCTCTTCCATCATGCTCTGCATTCTCCCAGATGTCTCTTTGGATAAGTGCCTGTGTTTGCCCCAGTGAAACACACAATGGTTCAACTCATCAAATCAAATGAAGACTCAGACTCACACATTGCTCCAGCAATGGGTACAACAATTTATGCCATCTGGTCATTATTTTTAAATCCCCCAAAATAAACGTGAATGCTAAGAAAACTGCTGAGGTAAACAGATTCAGGCAAGTACATGAAAAAAAACCAAAAAAAACAAGAACAACAAATGGGGACGCATGAAATACTAGATCAGTATTTCTTTACTGGGCATCTGAGGAAGGAAAACAAATCAGGAGATGGGGTTTCTAATCATGGACTCTGTCACCAATAAAGTGGGTATTTCTTCAGGCTGTGCCTCAGTTTGGAGATCTGCAAACAGAGTCAGTTTGTGTCCTGAAAACTGTGTGAAGAGAATTCTCTGAACTATTACCCCTTGAAAGTCTCTCAACCTTCCCAAGCACCATTCAGATGAAAGTTAAGACTATTAAACTCACAATGTGTAGGGATTTGCTTTGCTGTGCTTTGCTCTCAGGTACTTAGGGGTCAGGATAAGGATGCTTGTCTGTCAGAGAACATGTGGATGGCTAAAGGAGGCCAGGAAGGACTTGATATTCTGAGGTGTCAGCCATATATCTGAGACTAGAATCTGTCTTTAAGAAACAACTGTGTTGAGAAACAGGGGTTTTTGACACTTTATAATACCATCGAAGATACCCAGAAACTCTTAACCAATTTTCTTTTCAAAAGAACTTTCTAATAAAGAGACTTCTCATTTTTAATCTATGGTTTTGTCTTTGTAATGTGTGTGTGTGTGTGTGTGTGTGTGTGTGTGCGCACGCGCGTGTGTACACATGGTGTCATGAGACCTGGTTAAGTCTGATTTCTTCAGTACTGTGAGGGGACTTCAATACACATACATGACTATGAAAAATGACAGTTTAAGTTACTGCTTATAGGTCAGACTACTAATAATTGGGAAGCATATTAAAAATAAGGAGAAATCCCAACCAATTTTCTAATAAACCACATATTGCAAAATAGCATGATTGTCTGATCTTCAGACAGTGTTACAAAGAAAGTGTTTAATCAAATCATGGCTTCTTTGAAAGGGTGGCATGGGGAACAAGCACTGAACACTAGGAAAGCGACACCACAGCCATCTCCTGGGGTCACACCAGCAGCCTGGGCCACGGCACTGCCCCAGCACAGGCAGAAAACTTGGGACACTGGCAGAGACCAGGCCATGTGACAGTGCAGCTTCCATACCTATATTTCACTCTGATCATTTCTAGTTCGTTGACCAAAACAAGAAAAAATTATTTCAATCCTGAAATGTCAAGTCTTGCACCCACAGTTTTCACACCCTTCAGAAGGACTCCTGGGACGATTCCCCCCATACACAGCGCGAATATTTGGTCAAGGGGGCAGCAAATGAGCAAAAGAGTTCTTGAGGGATTCTTGGTGTTGTGTAAAGGGACTTATTTTATTTAATTGCCACAAACCTTGACATGTACCAAAACTGGAGAATTGTACCCCAACCCTCTATGCTATATAGGGACAACCTCCAGATCGAACACGACCAGAGCAATGGGATTCTCATTTCTTCTTCTTGCCCCTGCCCTGGCACTGCAAGTGTTAAAGAAAACAATAAAAGAACAAGTAAGTGTACAGGGTAGGATTTACTGGCATTTACTTTTAATCTATGGCCCTTCACTCTGTAGCTTATCGGGCCTCTGTCAGTCCTTTTTCCTCCTTTATATTTCATGAGGAGCCCCCCATGTGGCTACTGAGAGACAGAGCCCAAGTGTCTATGTGCTTTTTTTCAGGTAAAAAGAGAAGAAAAAGGAAAGGAACAAGAGGAAAAGCAAAGCTAAGAGGCATCTATTAGATGTCACTCGGCTTTTGTATTCATGTCAATGATTCGGGATTAGAGTATTTGAAATAATCTTATTGAGGGGAATCAAAAGGCCCACTGAGCGAGAGGCCTCTCTAGCATATGGCAAAGGCCCGCACAATATCTTATTAAAGATGTGTGGGCTAACACTATTACTTTATATTATATTACGAAACTATTGTGCCTCTCCCAGTTAGCAGGACGGTATAGTTACCGGGTGCCATTTCGAAGGCGATTGTAGGAGATGAAGCCGTATCATTTACCAGCTTGTCCAGTTGCGTCTTTATAAGCAGGGTTTGGAGGTGAGTTTGGAACTGGAACCAAGCACTTCACCTTCAAAACTAAACATCCCCAAGCGCACTGCAGACCACTCTGTTCCCACTGAGAGCAGAGTATACATTACATGACGACACGCCAGTGGCATTCTCTTCCCCAGAATCAATTCCATTAAGTTTGCATCACTTACCATATGTGACCCCCCTCCATGGAAAACAGGGTCAAGGGCTGTGGGGTTGGGTTTTTATTTTATTTTTTGGCTAGAGTTCCCTCCCCATCACATATACACACAGATACACACACTCATTTTCACACTTTGGCAGACCAAAGGCAATTAAAATTCTATTATAGTAAGTATTTTAACGTTAAAACCGTCATTTGCTTCTGGACAAAGGCTTGTAACTGGAGAGAGTTTGCAGGGAGATTTATCTTCATCTCCCCACGCCTTTAAAGGCAGCAAGCCACCGAACACAAACCTGCACTGCTCACCATGTTTCACTGGGAGCAAGTGGAGCATTTAGGTCACTTTTATATTGTCCTGGATGGCATATAGTTACACGGTTTGCAAGAGGAGGGATGGGGCAGGGGAGAGGAGAGAAAGAAGGCTTAGTTGCCTATTTCAGAGGATACCTCGCACCAACAAAAATGGCTAAAATGCCATCTCTTCGTTGGCAAGAACCTCCATGTGGAGGTTTTTGTGTCTGCGTTGCTGCTGCTAGTTGAATCTGGTCCACTTCTATTAAAGAGTTGGGTACGGTGTTGGTCACAGAGATTAAATGAAGGGAACTGATCAATGGAGATCTGTTCTTGGGGAAACTTTGGGGTGTTTTCCCCCACTCTAAGCAACTTCTTTTAGAAAAGAAAAAGCCTATTAAATAGGTGCTACATTTGCATCACACCCCAACTATGCGAAGTTGCTAGATGACACACAGGGGACATGGTACTGCTTTCTGTATTTTTCCAGAACTGTTATAAAAAAGCAGAGTTATGATAGCGTGGGATAAAAATCCACACACGAGCTGACAGTGGACCAGTCACAGATGTACATTGCTGATTCTCTGCAGCTCCATTAAATACATTTCTTGGAAGTTGCTGCCATTATTTCCTTTACAGGAAAACCACTGTTGTTCATTATACAGTGTCTGAGTAGTATTATACCATGTAAAAGTACTTTGCATTATGATATATTGTCAGCATATTTGAAAGGCTTTTTAATGTATCCTGGTTGTGTATTTGGGAATAGCAGATAGCAAATGGAATATAGACTGCTATTAGCTTATTGTGTTCGTTATTTTCCTATCACGGCAGCAAACTGGTATAGGGCACATCTCATATTCCAAATGGTATTATCTGATATGTGATAAAATTTAGAATGATACTCTCACATAAGTCTCCTCGCTAATAATCACATATGAATTCCCACTGAGAAAACAAATGTTTAAATACACTAGGGTTAATAAACAACCATAAATTCATGCTCAGTGAAGCTGGTTTTTCACTTTAAGAAAAATGTAAGCCAACCAAAAGAACAGCGATTACCCTGCCTTAGGTAATTTTAAAGGGTGAATTCCTTCTCCTTTTATTTTACCCAGATATTCAAGGTCAGGAAATCAGGAGGAATCAGGGCTTTTTATAACTCCTGACAAGTATATTTATACCTCTGTTTTTTTTCACACAATGGACAGACATGTGTGTATCTTATAAAGTGATTATGATTAGTGATCGGTCCTTCCAAAAACTGGATGAAGACCAAAATAACACGAGTTGAAAGATCAACAAGATGAAGTCATGACTCTCTGACGACAGCCTCATTTGCAATTGTAATAAAAGCATATGTTACTTTTTTGATACTTGAGAACTTTATTTTTACAGAATAAAACATAATAATGAATTTGGAGATTTATATCTGATGATAAAAGAGAGGGGGTGTCATTTGCTATTTAAGGGCTCAGATTCTATCATAATTTTAGATTTGTGAATACAGGGATTGAGGTTATACCTACTTTTCTGAATGGGTGTACACACACACACGCACACACGATTATATCCTCATTCTAAAGTTTTACCATGTTTTTTTTCTGTTACAGAGATAAACATATATGCTATATAAACACATATACACTGGATCAACTTATCCAAGAAATTAACTTGGGGATAAGACAACACTGTATTTTTCTGAAAAGTCTTCCCACAGCAATCATATCAAGTAGATGAGGAATGGATTAAAATAGAATTGTTTCTCTGAACAACCAACATGGCTGATGTGTTCATGGGATGTATATCATGTAGAACCAACAAGCATTCTAATATTTTCACTCCTGAAAATTCTATTTCAAATAATAATCATAAAACCAATCCAATTGGTACAACCTAAATGAAAGTGATCTAAGTGTGGAAAAATCTGTAGAGAATTCTAGAAAAGATAAATATAAGCGTTTTTCTTCTTTTTAAGAGACCTTTAAGTAAGTGCAATCTGCAGAAAAAGAACTCCAAAAAGGCTAGATTTTTGATGTTACCAAGTTCATGTATTTGTTGTTTATTTTAAGCAAGCGAGTCCAGGCTCACATATCACACACAGAGATTCTTATAAACAGAAAAGAAATACAAATTGTTAAAGCCACAATCGGCAAACCCAAAATATTTATATTAGTTGGCAGATCTTTAAAACCCATGTTTTCAATATTGGCTATGAGGAATTCAAAACCTTCAGGTTGCTCAAATCATTCAATTCCTTGGTCTCTCAAAAGGACTGTGTCCAAGTTCACACGAGACAGGAGAACATCACTGAGGGGGAATTTCATCCTCTATTAATTCCATTAAAAGAAAATTCTACTTGTTAACTGCTTAGGATCCAGAGTGCGAGGAAATGAGGCAGTGGGCTCTTATTTCTTCCCTTTACTTAGTGTTCTAACTATTTCTTCAATCGCATCAACCATAAATTGAAAAAACAAATATTGAGCCACCTCCTACCCTACCGTCCTGGAATCAGCGACACAAGTCTCACTGGCAGCTTCAGTGAAAGGACTCCTAGCGCTGCTCCGGGAAGGAAAGGTTTCTGCAGGACGACCACTATTCATCCAAGTCATGGTTCAAAGACAGTTTAGTGAGTCAGGGTAGAAACAGAGTGCGAAGCAAGTCAGGAAGGATGGCACCTCACTAACTAGAATGGAGTAAGTCTGCACACTTAAACATATTCAGTTCAAACATTAGTAATGAATCTCCACATAGAAAATGGAAGGGATTTCTTTTTTCTAGATTCAGAAAAACTGGGTTCCCAATTCAGACTACCCTATGTGACTTTTGTCATTACCATCTTTTCTGATTCTTACAAAGTAAACCTAATTAAGAACCTCCCTCATTAGTCTTCCAGAAAAATTAGCACAGCTTATGCTAATTACTCCCGCAAAATTTAATAAACTCACTGAAATGGGAATAGTCTAATGAGGTTTTATTTATTAAACTAAGATAACTCTAAGGAAAAAGGTTAGGACACAAGGATATCCAATATGATAATAAAACTACAATGTATTAAATTTCTAAACATGAATTTTATTGCAAACCTTTTAAATTCAAATAGGAGCTACTGTGTGAATATGTTAAATCAATCTCCACCTTAATTCAATAACTGCAAGTCATTTTTTGCTCTTTAACAATAATTACCCACGTAGCCTTTTACCTCAACAATAATGAAATTTGCTGTTATTAGTTCCTGGTCATCAGCTATTAAACATAACACATTTGACTTTTCCCACGTCTACACAGCCCGAATATCAGGATCACTAGGCACCGCCTGGGTTGTTTCTGTTGTTTTTCTTTTAATTCTCAAACAAGGTATTTGACACCAGGCAGAAACATAATCTGGCAGCTAACTCCAGATGCACACTTCTACGTTCAGATATTTTCCCTCTAAACTTTTCTGACGTGACTTGATGAATTGTCACACATGTAACAAGAGTTTGGGTCATATTTTCCTTATTTCACTGCCTGCTATGAATCTAAAAGAATGAAGCAGACGCCCATTTTCTACACCACCATATGCAACTGCTGATTCTGTTCATTCCACTTTTTTGATAAGGTATGCCAAGCTGATGTCCCCAAATCACTAGCAGCAAATAAGAAGAGCCAAAATTTAACACAGAAATAGCTTACCCTGCACCAATGCCGTATGACCAGAAAGCCTCTGCTCTCTCTCCTATAAATAGTTTTCCTGAATAACCACTGCAAAACATCGTTTGACTGATAAAAATAGCAGTGTTCTTCCAAAATCCGAAGGACAAGCAAAAGGAGCTAAAAATCATTGGTACCCCAAAGATGAGTGCGTGTTAAAACCACCAGAAATTCTAAGGCACGGTGGTCTTCCCTTCTGCGCTGTAATTGCATATTGTATGCGACTTAGAGAAACAGTCACTATTGCTGCTGAATGCAGGCCTCATAACCTATTTTTACAAAATATGCAGGGATTCACATCCATAAATCTGGAAGCAAATCAAACCCTAAGCACGTAACAGATATTATGCAATCGGCAATAGAGAGTCAAATTGGAAACTATGAAATTCAAACACGGTTGCCATTATCCATCCCCCTCCCTTTGCGGCAATTTTATGGAATTGAAAAATCTTTTCTATTTTGCCCTTCCCTGTGTAAGTTCTTCTCTTGTTGTGATTCTCTTTCTTCATTGTTAAAAACGGAAGTTTCACGTATGAGCACAGAAAGGGCTGCTGGAGCTTTTCAAACCTCAGGTCCATGAAAGGACACATAAATTCTGAAATCTCGGATGCAAATAAAAATAGCTCAATGGGATTTTGCACATCGGCTGATATCGATGCTTGAAAAAGAGAGTTCAGGGAGATGCCCGCCCAGTCAGCAAACAGCTGCGACCTATGTGGCTGTGATGGGTTTCAGCTGATTTTAAAGCACTTCTCTCTTAAGAGACCAAGATTGGCTACACTCTTGTTTTCTACTTTGCCAAACCAAAAAGGAAAAAAGAAAAAAAAAAAAAAAAATGAATAGGATAAATGTCATGAGTAATATCTCCAAAGCCACCAACAGTATAAAGTTTGTACTTATTTTGCCTAAATTGTTTGAACGACCCCAGCCAAGAAAAGGTTTTAAGTACCCTACCAGGACAGATGCAAGGCGGCCACAATAGAAGCCGCACTAATACAATCCAGGTAACATAATCCTGTTTCAAAAACACGGCCGGGCTAATTACAGCGCTGCTGAGTCAAGTTTCTTATGCCATCGCACCCACAGGAACAGGTCAAAATCAAATGTTATTCAAACCACAGTCATATCAACCTCCTCGATCAGAGTCACGGCTTAAAACCAAAAGAAGAACTTAAAAGCTTAACCCATTCAAAAGCCGAAAAAGTGTTTTCATTGCGGGTGGCACGGGTAGGTCCTTGTCATCATCTAAACTCAAAGGAACTGTGTGGCTGAACAAAATGCTGCAGTTTGGGGGGAATATTTGGGTTAGTCCTTTGATCAAAACACTTTCTGTAACAGCAGAGTGAGAAAAACTCGCTGAAAATAACAAATGACATTTGGAAGAGGTGTATTCAAATGCAGCAAACAGCACAAAGGTGATACTTCTTTGTGACCTTATTCATTTGAGGATTTCTCTTTCATTGCAGCAATGCTGTGCGTGACACACTTGCTCCCATAGGCGAGCGTGCTATCCTCACACTCCCGGCGGCACCCAGTCTCACTAGAAATTTAGGGTTCTGGGGTTCCCTTGGAATCAAGAATGTTAACATTCATTTATCAAGAAAAGTAGAGGGACTATTTTAGGGACTATTAGTGAAAAGATTGTTAACTAAAATATCTGATGGAAATGTAAGCTTTACAAGCCTCTTGGCGATCAAAATCGGGGAATGCCACCAATCCAGATCAACCACGTATTTACAGAAACGATGCAACAGTGAACTAAAAAGTGAAATTAAAAAAAAAAAAAACAAAAAAAACACACACACACACCTCCAAGTTAAAGAATTGGAGAGAAAGAAAAGGGGGGGTTTTGGCGAAAAATCAACATCAGCAAACTCAAAAAGGGACTTTGGGTGGGTTGTTAAATTTCTCAATGAGGGATCAGTCATCTTTGTAAGACTTTTCCAGTGAGCTCTCTTCCTTGCTGACAACTGACAGTATCTGTAAAACTTTCAGGCCATTTAACGTTCTGTGAGTAATGCTACGTAACAAATGGTTTATCATACATGTTTCCATACGATGAATTTCAATAATTAAAATGTAAAATGAATATTTGGAATGAGACTTAGCATAACATGGCACACACTGCCTCGAAATTGCACCGAACAACTAAAACAGATTTATTGTTCTACAGTGATTTACTTGGCCATGTCAGATTAGTAATATGGATCTGTTTAAAAACACAATAATTAAGACAAGCAGGATAAATTAATCAACTTACAATACAGTGCGAGCTACAATCAAACCCAGGAAAGAACAGCAGAGAATCCTGGTTCACAGATCTCTTTAAAACTGCTTTTATGCATAAATAAAACCTTAAAATGTAGATGGATTATGTCCAACAGAACTACTGTAGCTAAAAGTGATAATGATTCAAACATTTTTCAAATAAAAGTTAAATATTTATAAGCACCCAACCACATTTCATAAATCACAAACTATTATTATTTTATTTCTGAAGCTTCCTGGCACAGCGTGAGGATGGAGACGCCGAAAAGTCAGGAAAGAAAAAAAAAAATTCCTTTAGGAGCATGAATCAGACACAAAACCAGAGCGATCCAAGAAAACAGGCCTCCAAAGAACATTCCATATGGCTTTCCCAGGAAATCACAAGAGCTCGGCGCAGCTGAAGTCATGACCAACAGACAAATTTCGGCCACATGCATTGTAAGCCCGGCCCAGGAGCAACACAAGGCAGGTGTTTCATTATAATGAGGAATAAGAATCCAGTGAAAGTAGAATGGTCCCTACCTGTCAATTATCACTGGATCTGAGGGAGTCTCATTTCGGTTGCCACAGCTTTTCTTGTCACAACAGCGGCTATGGAGCAAAAGCGAAAGGATTTAGTACAACCATTACAATGTAAAATCATCATTTAGGCAGACAGAAGGTTCAAATTGCTGGGTTGCAAATGCTAGAATTACCGCAAAGCCATACCTGGCAATCAACGGATCCCTGGGACAGAAAACTCTATTTGGGTCACCTCTGGGTTAATGGCCAGGCTTAACCTCTCCCTACACAAAGGAGGGAGAGAGGCATTCCCAGAGCCACCAGCCACCCTGAGATGGGGTCTCCCCGTCACCGCCTGCATTGTTGAAGAGTTCAGTGTGAGATGCATTATTAGTACATCTAGCAGGGAGAATATTCAGGGTTGTGGGTGGCTCCAGCGTTCTCAAGATCACACTAATTGTGTGGAGGGCGTCAATAATCGGGTGGGAGTGATTTCTCCCCCTCCAGTCATTTCGCATTAAATGGATTCCTTTTCTTCTCCTTTCTCTTTTATGGGAGATGTTTCCTTCAACTACAGCCTTTCCAAAATCCTGCAGCTTTAACTGTTTTTGAACCATGTTCCTGAGGAGGAAAGGATAATGCAATAATGAAGACAGAGAGGGAAGATTTAAAAAGCGGAGCGCCCCACACTCTCTGGGCAACATTTGTTTTTATGCCCCGTGCTGGCCACCATTTAAGTGTTCTGGAAGCAGCATGGAAGTTGATCCAAAGGCCAGCACAGCCCTGGCCATGGTTGCTCCTTGATAGATCAGATAAAAAGCACCCACTACAAAGTCCCACTCCAGCTGTGACCTCACAGATGTCATTTTGAGATGCTTCTAAAGGGTGAAAAATTAGTGTTTCTGAAAATTATCCATGGCCAAGGGAAAACATTCTATCTGAGACGTGTCTATAAATAAACATTGTGTCCCTTGGTCTACACCCAGGTGCACACTATCAAAGGGCACATTCGATCAGTAAGGTGAAGAAGTCGTGTTTTACCAGACACCACAAATAAAATCTGCATCTTTCTCCCTCTTACACATGCATCCAAGCATGTACGTACATACACACACACACACACACACACACACACACGGATACACACTCTCCTTCGTGAATCATAGAGCCTAAATTTAGAGAGTTGCTGGAGCGAACCAAACATTGAACTTCATTCTCAGGACCCAGAAATGTATGACTGCATAGGACTTTCTCCCAAGCTGGGAGTCTCTTTCCTGATGACTGCATCTTGGAGAAGAGAATCAGTGTCCAAACTTCATGCTATTTCTCTTTGTCTCTCAGACCCTCAGAAAGTGAGGGTGAGAATCAGGGCTGCTTGGTCAATGCCCCAGCTCACACCCATTCCGCCTCTCACAGCCTTTCCCTTTCTGATTAAGAGGAAGCTGTTCCCTCAAAAATCGAGTTCTTCTACCCCAATACCTTGGGGATGAAAAACCCAAAGTACCCCCAATACCTGAGAGACAAATGAAGGAGCAAGGGAATGAAAAACATAAGCAGTTGGCAAAAATTAAAAAAAAAAAAAAAAAAACATGTGAAAGTGAAACCGTTATCATCCCTGAAGCCCGATCCCTGAGGCCGACCACTCCAGGCCTCGCACAGGCTCTGGGAGCAGACAGAGCACCTGTGTCGCCTCTCAGGGCTTCGCTCACCAAGTGGAGCAGTCGTGGTGCAGGTACCCGTGCTGGACGTCAGGTCACTGAGAGACCTGCAAGAGGAGCACAGCCCCGCTCCTTCCCAAGCTGCTTCCTACAGGCGGGAACTTACCACCGCCTTCCCACACGGACTCTTGAGTGTGGAGGTTTTATGTGTCCTTTGCTTAGATTTCGTCGGTTACTCAGGGGCCTGAGAAAGCTCAAAAGTGTCTCCATATAAACAGATGGTCAGTGCTTCTTTGCTTTACGCCATTCCCGCTTCGGAAAGATCCCACAGGAACACGCTACTGTTGGACAGCACGGTGTTTGAGGCACACAGACGCGCTGAGTAAGCTGTGTACGAATCGGGCCCTGACACTGGCCCTGCGACGTGCTCGGGACTGAAGGCATTGTCATTATCACCCCCTGCTCGCCCAGCTCCAGGTCTAAACCCAGCTGCCCTGAGCTGGGAGGGACAGCAGGACCCCCAGAGCAGCCCAAACAGAGCCAGGTCTGTTTTACCAAGGAGGCCTGCTTCTCCTTTCGATTTCCCAAGGCTCTCCTTGCTTTTCCAGAACAGCAGTGGGCAGTGCAGGCCCCAGGCGGCCACACCCTCATGAAGCCTCACCAGACCCAGCACCTCGGGGGTCCCCCAACTCCATGCCGACAGTCAGTCAGGACCTCCAATCCAAGCTCTACCATTCTCCCCCGTCACCGCACCATCCTCATCTCGTCTCCTCTGCACGTGCTCCCACTGTGCTGCTCCCCTATCTTTGCTCCCTTCAGTCATCAGCATGAGCTTTTCAAAACATGCAGACTGTGCCACTTCACTGCCTGAGACCTTTTCACGGTTGCGCACAGCACTCAGAAGAAAGCTGCGCCATGACATGATGCCAGACCACCTCCAGCCTCCTGTCACTCCAACTCCAAGCTCCAGCTTCACCGGCCAACTTCAAGCTCTCTGAAAGCCCAGGCGCAGTCTGACCTCGGGTCCTGACCCCTCTCCTGGACCACTGCTCCTCCGGCGCCTCCTGGTTAGCCAGGCTCCACTTCTCCTCTGCCCTCCGGGAGGCTGGCCCTGGCACCTGTGAGGGCTGTCCCGGTGTTCTGCTCTGGGCACTTAACACCATGTAGATTATATCACTGCATATACATTTGTGTATTGTTTGCACTATCTTTCTCCTCCCATCCCCACCCTCCAAACCCATATGCTTTATGAAGGAAGAAACTCCATTTTCTTTACCCACTGAGCAGCAGAAGGCCTGGGAGAGAATAGGGATGCTCACAGATCGACTGGCTGATTGACTGACTTCATGAATGAATGTAATGGGGGTGTGCAACCTCAGGAAACAGGATGGTGAAAGATGAAAGCAGCCAGGTTGCCTCTCTGGGCAGACACTGAGGATGGGGAGGCAACTCCCAGGGCGCCCCATATACTAAACCACGTCCTCTGTGCTCTGGTTTTGACTTGGTAACTGGGCTCATCCCCTTACAACAAAAATGCCCTTGAGAGCAGCCCAGTGAAATAGGCTCAGCTGAATGACAGTCACCCCTCTCCACTGTGCCCAAGACACCAGGGAAGCAGTAGACTGAAGGGACATGTAGAAGGCAGGACAGAGGAGTAAGGCAGTGAGGGCGGGGAGACAGGAGGAGGGCTGGGGGTTAAAGCTTTCAGTTCAAGAAAACTTCATGAACATACGGCAACGCAACCTAACAGGTCTACAGTCTCTTAGGTCACGTGAGTACATCACACAGTCATCACTCCCAAGACGGGGCGCAGGGGCTCTGCTCTGCACTGGGGTGCCTATAAAGTAGTGTCTGTAGTGTGAGGTCACTGACAAATCGATCTGCGCAGACACGCGTATGTGTGCGCGTGTCTACAGCTATGCAGGGCTCACGCAGATGGGTAGAAAGGAAATCTGTGCAGCACTAGAAAGAAGGTGGATCTCAGGAATTATAATGGAAAGCGATTTGCACTGTATTGGGAACTGCAGACGGTACTGTGGTGTGGTCCTATCTCTGAGAGAGAAATAAAAACGTGAAGGAGGCGGAGGGAAGCCGAGGAAGAGAGAAAAGCCCCAAGTCCGTTACCAGGCTCACCTTACTGAGTCTCTGTACAAACTTGCCCCTCTAAGGGCCCTGCCTGGCTGCCCCAGGGCTCCAAGCACCTAGGGTGGCTCCTAGCACTCCCACATTCTTTTTGTTATGTATTTGTTTTCTTCTCTATTGTCTGTGTCACTAGAATACAAGCCCTCTGAGGACAGGGCTTAGAGGACTTTGTTCACCTGCTCTTAGAATGGAGCCCTCAGCATAGCAGGAGATAATTTTTCAATGAATGATTAGAGACTTCAAAGAAGAAACCTGTACGGAGTGGACTAAGAAGAGGGAAGAATGGAGGGTGTGTCTTTAATTCCATACTTCTACAGTCTTCTGCTCCTGCTCAGCATGGTTGTATATTCTCTATTAAAAACATTCCATATCCACCACAGTGGAGGCTGGGGGTGTTGACCCTGAGATTGACTTGACACCTGTCCCCTGGAGCTTCCCAGTTGTTGCACCAGCAGAGTAAGGAGCTGTCCTCCTTCTTCATGACACACTCTCCACAGGAGTTGTATGGGCTCTATGCTCAACTGCACCCCACTTCCATCTACTGAACTCAGAAAAGTCTAGAAAGATAGCCACCAACCTCCACCATACACAAGACCGGCACTGCACCAGGAGAGGTTGAGTGGAGAACAGGCCACTCTGTTGAAGAAGAGGACTCAGGCTGGAACAGGACAGCAGATGCAAAAGCACTTACAGGGAGAAGTTACCACACTGATGAGAAAAACCAGCATGGTAACTGTGGACAGACCTTCCTCCATTCAAAGCAGTGCTTTTAGGCTCCAACTCTGCATCAGGCACTGCACCAGGCCCAGACCTGCCATCAGCTCCCTAAGCAGGAATCTTTGGGGGGACAAGGTGGGAGCTCCCTAATTAGTTTTGTGACACCCTCTTACCCTGTAACCCCAGGGCAGCCAGGCAACACTGGTCACAGAGGTCAGTTCTCACGGCCACTGTGGGCTCACTGCCTTGTCTGCAGAGGGTGCATCATCTCTGGACAGTTCTGCACCCCCGGGGCACAGCTTCCTGTGAGTGTCCCTATAACATGCTGTCCCTGTGAAGCTGACACTCAGCTTCATAAATCACGGCAAGAAACATCTAGACGTTTCCTAGTCCTGCGACCTGCAGACCCTCATCATCTAAGGGGCCTGAAACATCCTCCTGAAAGTAGATGCTCACTCAGCTGGAGAAATGCATCCTCTTAACCTCTAAGTTTTACAATAAAAACAAGGTAGCTTACCTATTGAACCTAAGTGGGCTCCAGGTATTCCCCACTTTTCAGAAGTTCCCTTTACCTGAAGTCCTTTTTATGAAAGTTCCACATGAGTAGCTGTTTTCGCCAATAAAAAGAAATCCAAAGAGGATTTTCATTGTTACGACAAAAGGCAAAAATCAAAAGCAGCGTCAGTGCTGACTTTCCAGCAGCCGTTCTAGAAGCATCAGCGCCTGGAGCAGCAAGGAGCCCTGCCATACCCCTCAGTGGACCACAGCGCTGATTGCGTGCCACCTAGTGTGATTCTAGGTTAGATGTGCCACGGAGTATCATTTGGTCGGGTATTTGGGGGTCTGGGTACACTCAAAAGTGTCTCCATATAAACAAATGGCTGAGCGTTGCTTCTTTACCCCATTCTGGCTTGCAAAAAGTTTCTTAGGAAATCCTACTTTCACGCAGCAGACCCTCACAGTAGCTAGCTGACGAGTCTGACTGACAGTGATAAGAACAATTGTTTTCAAGCACTTGCTCCTGCGCAGAACAGCCTCCCTGTGAAGTCGCCCGCCGCCCTCCGAGCACCCCTCCAGCGTGGGCTCGGGCTGGTGTTTCTGCTCAACTAGGACCTGCCACCACTGGGTCCTTCTCTGGCCTGCATTTTCAACCCTTCCCTTCCCTCCTGGATGACTCTCTCCACTTACAAACTCCGTCAAGTTTTCCCATTCTCTCTACCGGAACCCCAGAAACCAGCCTCCTCAGCACCAACTTGATCCTCCTGCCCCAGCCTTCACCCACCAGGGACCCTCAGAGCTTTCCAGTCTCTGTGTCCAACTGGGTCCCCCTAACCTTTGGCGTATGGATGGTGCTCCCACTTTGAAGCACCTCCTTTTCTTTCCAAGCTGTGTATGCTCGAGGTTCTTTATCTAATTCTCCAGCGCAAGCTGCCTCCTTCCCAGAACGTCTCCGTGGCCTCTCATCTTCTATCCCGCACCCTGGGCAGCCCCTGCAGCCCTTGGCCTCTGCAATCGGGGTCCTTCACTGACACTTCCCAGCTTCTGGCCACAGGTGCACCCACCTGCAGCCTTTTAGGGCAATCTGCCTGCATGGAAAACAAATGGACCCAAACACTCTTCACGTGCCCTGGGAATTCCTCTGCAAGCTCGACCTCCTTCCAGCCTGTGGCTTCCCCCTCCTCCCTGCAGGTCCGTCCTCTAGGCAGCCAGCCACCCACGACAGTGGGCCCTCCCGACAGCATCTGTGAAGGCTTCTCACACACTAACCTGCGAGCCCTCCGGCTGCACTCACATTCCACAGGCTCTGCACACAGTAGGTGCTCGAAGAATGAAGGAGAGAGCCCTTATCCACCACTCCCAGAAGGAGCAGAATCCACTGACTCCAGGAGACACCTCCCTTCCTTTCTGTGTCGTCTCCTTTCCTCTGAGTGGCTGTGAGCCAGGTATTTCCTGCTTCTATCAATATGAATAGTAGTTCTAACACTGTTAATAAAACAACAGGCATTCAGCACTTGCTATGTGTCAGGCACTGTGATAAGCATTTGTGGGAATCATAGCATTGAATCTTAACTAGCCTACCTGATCAGTAGTATTTCTCTCCAGTTTCACACGGAAAAGATGAAGTACAGAGGAAAATCAAGTAACTTTCCTGCCTTCAAGTTGCTCTGAGACCAGCAGAGGAAGCCAGGCCTGGACACACAGCCTCAAGGAGCTGAGTGCCGTGAAGGCTCTAACATGGGAGATAATAAGGATGCATAACCAAGGCCTACAACTCATGCCAAGGGTCAGGGACACTTTCCTGAAGAAATCATGTGTGAATGAGAATCCAAAGTATAAAACCAGACTCTGCCAGCAAAAGAGGAAGGAGAACAGGCCATCTGAAGGGAGCAGGCCACCCTGGGAACTCACAGTCACAGGCACAGATCACCGGGAGAGTCCTTGCCTACACTGAGTGCCCTTCTGGTGCAGCCACCCTCGTCTGTGCACCAGAGAAGGAGAAATGTACTTCAGACTGCCTGACAGGCTGGGAACTGGGTTCACCTATCATGTAGAGTTCTGATTTTCCATTCACATTTACATATGAACTGCTGAGATGCTTTTATAATCAAATTCCTTAAGGAATCCTTTAAAAAAGCAAACAAACCGCTGTGGAGGCATAATATTTTAAAAATATGTCCCCCAAGTATTAGCAAAATGTAATGATGACTCAGGTGATAGATTCCAAAAATACAAAAACTCCCCAAGAAATCCACAGAAAGCATTCCGTGCCATCAAGTCAAAGAGGTTTTGTCTCAGAGTGACAATCATAATCCAATGGGGGTAAGTCCCTTAGCAGGCGCATGTCACAGGATGGGGCGGGGGGACACTCTCAACAGAACAAGATGGATTTCTTACATTGCAACCATCCAAGACACACACAATTTCATAGTGTTTTTCCTCTTTTTTTTTCTTTTTCCTTTTTCCTCTGCCTGCAACAAAACGGAATCAACCCAAGCCCTTTCCTGTCGATCTAAATTCTCTGTGTTTCTTTCACCATCGTGCCAACATACTATAAATATACAGCTTTTGTGACATACACGCAAAGTTTTATTATGCCGTTAGCCTTGATAGAAAGCGCTGCAGAAAGTTGTTTAGAAATTAAATATCTAAAACAAGCTATTTTAAAATCCAGGGCCCTCACTATTTCATGTCTGCAATGAAGAAATTTCATCTTGGGGAGAGCGAGCTGTCTTTCACACCATATGGCTAATGGTGGTGCATAGCAATTAGCCAGGCTGATTAATGGTGAACAGACTCTAATTTTATGCTTATAATTGAGCCCGCATTTGCACCCCCCGGTGCAAATTCAGCACATCCCAACTTCCACTTACAACAGGCAAGATATCAAGAGAAATAGGATGGTGTGGAAAGTGAGAATTTTATTTTTTTCCTCAAGCCCCCTAAAGAGCATCAGATTTGCAATTTAAAAGACTGTTAGCCACACAATAGATGACAGGGTTGTGTAATAGGGTCACCACAGCCTGATAAACAAACAGTACCCCTCACACATCTACAGGCAGCCAGGAAAACCCTAATCTGTAACATTAGCAGAATGACATTTTGAATATGGCTTTTCCCTCTTAGCCATGCAGCACAAACATCACCATTTGCCATCAGTGACTGGAGAATTTTATTTTTGCTATTTTTACGCTTCTGAAAAATAGAAAGAACATCAGCTATAAAGCACACCAACCAGCATAATAAAGCACTTTGGACCAATGAATTTTAAGAACAAGAAAAATATAAACTGCATTAATAGAGGGCAGGCTTGCATGTGAAAGGCCTAATATATCTTTAAATATTTCAAGAATAGAATTATTTCTAGCCCAGTCTAAACATATACAGCTATGAAATGCAAATCTATGATAGATAGTCATTGGCCTATTGGTTGAGATCCATCTTCTGGTCTGTCTCCTATTTTGCTCAAATGACATGTAATAGAACATGGAAAATTCATTCTAACGACATGCTAATTGTGGGAAGCTAAGAGTGCTGGTGGGGAGAAGGGTAATACAAAGGAGGTTGGTTTTAATGCTTTTCAAAATGATTTTACTCATTTAATTCTGAAAAATGCAACCAGCTTTCATTGCACAATTGTTGTCTTAGGATAACACTGATTTTTGCCCAATAGTATCTGAGAAACCCATGACATTTGGGGTTTGGCTACAGCTTTCAGGTCAGAGAAAACTAACCTGTTTTGGGAATAATGAGCAAGTTTTATAAATCGCTGAAGTGAAAACTCGTGACACTCTTGTCTACTTTAGAATAATGTATTAGATATATTTTAAAAAGACAAGATGGAAAATTTTAGTATACATACATAATTATAAATACAGAAGAAGTTCACATTGGGTGTTTCACTAAGGAAACACATTGTACCCTTTCTATTTCATTTCTACCTGCGGAGTTTTACGATGCTTTCCCCACATGCCTGTAGGCAACAATCGAGGTCCATGCAACCGAAGCCCCCAGATGGACTGGTCAGTTGTACTCAGGAGCCCGCATGGCACATGAAGCCATTAGGAGTCTCTCCCTAATGCCTAATGGCATCTTCCTGTTTTATCCAATTACTCAGAATCTATCAGGAGCAAAGTGCCAGTGTCATTCTGTGAAGAATAAGAATCCTAAACTGCCTGGTCTCTTCTCTGATGTGTGGATAGCTGGGAGTCATAGAACTGCAGTGGGTCCCTTGCTTATTTTCCAAGGTAGCTTCAGTCTGATCACAGGCAAAAATCCAGACACTGGTTTGTGAGTGACATGAATTTTTATACCTTTCAGGGACTCATCTTTGCTATCCTTCCAAAAGCTCACTACCACTGAGAAATATTGGCTACATTGTCATAGCTGTATCTAGAATAACCAAGACTAAGTGATCAGATGCAAGAGGGAATAAAACCCCACACTTCATTTAAGGAGGAATGATGCCTATGGATTGAAGATGATATTTTTAAGTGGGAGAATTAAAAGGGGAGGAGGACTATAACTTTCAAGTCTTATCCAAACAGAGGTTTCTGCTGACATCAATAGAACTCTTACTCATTTTACTACCAATGCAGTTGAGCGCATATATTAACACTAAAAGGGTTAGATTGTATTTTATTCAATTGAAAGGGAGGAGGGGAAAGCACTGCTTTGTGCCATTAACAGTGTGATATCAAAATGAAAATGTATGTCTTTCAGGATGAAATCTAATAAATAATTGAGAACCACGTGACATCTGACACTTTACTACCAAATACGTCCAAGAATTCTTTCTAGATTGTCTAATAGAAGCAAGATAAATGTACATCCCAAAAATAGAGCTGAGTTCACTTGGATTTGAGATACAAATTGATCTTCTCTTTGCTAATTAAAGAGAGAGAACAAGGTATGTCTTACCTGCACATGATCTCGTGTGTGAGTAAGACTCGGCACATTTCTGGGTTCTTGTCTTGGCCTTCATACACTATGGCCTGTGAACAAAGGCACAATTTGAGCTAAGAATGGAACCAGGTAGCAGAAAACAAACTCGCACAGTTGAATTCTCCTCCATTCCGCCACTGCTGCAGGCCAATTAGCTTTCAGAGCCAAAGCCCTCACTAGGCTGATTGTTTCAAAACATGTTGTTAAAGATCAACCCAAATTGAGTGGAAGAGGATATGTGCCTCTCAGTCCGCCTTATTCTTACACAAACCTTTGGATCGGCACGTGAGATGGGCTTCTGTCATCAAGACAAACACAATTCTTTCCAATCAGAATAAAAATAAATCTAATTAGTGAGGAGGCAAAACCCAGAAGGTTGAGCAGATTGAGATGCTATTAATTTAAGCTACAAAAAAAGCACGTGAATTTGATTTTTTAAATCACTGCCTTATTGTACCACCTCAGCCCCAACATGCCCCCGAGGTGAGGAAATGGTTAATGAGTCCATTCACTAACTCTTGTCTTCTTTGAGATGACTCATCAGTCTGAGAAAATCCCTCTTCCAGTCAACAGACTGAAAACGGGGTCTCCGGGGTCTCCGGGATGCAGACCCAAACAGCAAAACACACAGCCTATGCTGGGGGGCGTGGGGGAGGCCTGGAGGGGCTAGAGTCACAGAGTTGTCGCTACACCAAGAAGAATTACAGCTGACTCAAAATCTGGAGTCCCACACCACCTCACCGGCCAAGATTTTTCTGACTGCTTTTGGTAATGTTCATACAAACATTTTGCTTAAGATCACCCAGAAGTGTGCCTGGGACTCAGTTTCCTGCAGGATCTATGTATGCCTTAATACTTGGGCCAAAGAAAAATTCACAGTTCCTGGGAGAACACTGTTCTGAATCAGGAGACATTTTAACTAACTTAACACTGTATCGCTGCATAATCCTAACATAACACAGCTTCGAATTGTAAATCAAATGACTTTCACACATTAAATAACCTTTAATTTCTTGGTAACAAAACTACTCAAATTAATCAGACACTGATTTTATCTGGTCCATACAGATGCTGCCATTACTGACTTATACCTGGCTCTAATGTTCTTTGTCTATTAATCTGGGATTTAAGAACTTGTAAGTGATGAGGATTTCTTAAAACATAGAGTGGGCTCTAGTAACGATATCTAACTCCATTACAAAATAAAAATTGCAACGAATTACAAAAGGGCAAAAAGAATCTGCAAAAGTAGACAAATTTTTCTACCCATCAAAACCAATTTTGTATGGTTAGTCTATCATAACCTTGTATTTTTCTTGATGTTTTACTTTGACATATTTTTAGACCTACAGAAAAGTTGCAAGAGTATATAAAGAATTCCAAGCTACTTTGTACCCAGATTCCTCAACTGTTTGCATTTTTACTAAATTTGCTTTATTCTTCTGTCTCTCCCTATTTTTCCCTAAACCACTTATTCGTCAAATTTTAGTCGTGCCCTAAATACTTCAGCTTCTATTTCTTTAAAACAAGGAATGCTCTTATATAACCACAGCACAATTATCTGAATCAGAAAATTAACATGGATACAATACAATAATCTACAGGCCTTATTAAGATTCATCAATTCTCCAATAATGTCCTTTAGAGTCAAAGATAGACCAAGAGTAATCACTGCATTCACTCATCTTGTCCCCTGTGATATAGGACATTCCTGGGTCTCTGTATTTCATCAGATTGGCATTGTTGAAAAACAGAGGTTAGCCATTAGAACATCCTCAGTTTGGGTTTGCCTGAGGTTCCCTCAGATTTAGACTAAAGTTATGCAATTCAGGGCCAGAAGACCGCGGAACTGACGTTAAGTTCTCTCAGTGCATCAAATCACACTTTCAACTAGTTCCATTCCTGGCAATGGCAACTCTGGCCGTTAAGGCGCGGTTAAGGCGCGGCCTGCCATCCACGAGTGATCATCACCCAGATTTCTGCACAGCACAGTTACAACTTCGCCTTATGTAATTCACAAATTTCTTTTGGGGCACTCACTCAGCTTACGTGAATATCATATTAAATCTCAAATTTCCCTCCCCTACTTCTAGCCAGCACTAAGGATTCTTCCCTGTATTCTTAGAAGACCTTTTCAGATACTCAAAAAGTTGCTTTACTCGAGAAAACGCATTGAGTATGTTGAAACCACTTTGACCAAAAAGTATATTGCCTGGCTTCGTTTACTGCTGTCACCACTAAAACGTAAAAGAAACACTGTAAATGACTGATTAGATCTTACGCCGGTGCTAAAAAGTTCTAATCTCGCATTTCTGCAATATCTTCTTATTGTTTCATGTTTTACATGTTCTTTGAGTAACCCTGATAATTTTTCAACTTTTGTTTTTTGTCACGCTAAACTGAACAAGTAACCTGGTCAAAAAATGTAAAGATATCAGTGGGATTTACTATCCTGTTTAAAAAATAAATAAATAAATAAAAAATATATACATATATATATATATATATATATATGTTGTTTTGGAGGTAAAGGGAGATATTAGTTACATCAGATTTTATCATTTTGATTCTTTCTATATGATTCCCAGTAATACTTTTACTGAGGTTGCCAGTCACAACAAAACTGATGAACCCATGATGCTATTCAATAAACATACGCTACAATCCAAATACATTCCTGACTCCCCCAAATACTAGAAGCTCCATGAACAACAGGGAACCCCACGTTTGTAACCGGTAGCTGGACATGATTTGTTGAAGGCCCAAGGCCTGGGGAATATATCTCTTTCCCCAATGCCAAAGTGCCACTTGGCTTCCAGCAAGAGAGTGAAAATGGAGACTCTTTCTGTGAATCAGGCATGAAAAAAATAAAAGCTGGGATGTGCTCAGAACGAGCTGGGAACTCTGGGGGAGGTGGCATCACGAAGTTTCTGCTGTTCCTCTCCTTGGGGCCTCAACAGAGGCCTCAATGTTTTTCAGCACATAAACACAAGAAAAAAAACAGTGTTTCTGTGACTCCTGAAATAAAAGCAAGTGGACCTGAGAGACTTTTCACTGTCGTAGGAAGTAGAACAAAAATTCTGTTGATGAAGTGGAACCTCAGTGTCAAAGCAACAGGGCTCGCTATGGAATAGATCTACATTCCAGCTCACCTGAGCAGTGTTTGCTTCCGGAAAGGCTGACGTCATGCACGCGCGCACACACACACACACACACACACACACACACACGTAGAATACACAGAATATAAAATAATATAAGCATAAATCAATCAATATAAACACATATAAAAGGTCAGGACCAAGAAATCAACATTCTGATGAGATCCAATCTAGGAAAACATGATACGTTTCTTTTGATTAATGTCTCCGATGCTGACTGTCAATAATAAAACAGACTTGAAAAGTGCCACCCAGCTCTCTCTGCAGCTTCGACACCGGAGTGACAGCCGCCCGTGAGTCTCTATCATCCACACTTAGTGCCCATTTCAGACTAGGTCACAGCAGAGTGACAGGAGCTACCAGGAAAAGGGTCCCTTAACACGAAGTTAGGGAGAAGTTTCTTCTTTTCTTCCTAATTTAAATCTGTGCCTCTGTGGTGTATGAATAACTCTCCTTAAGGCTGGATCATCTGGGAGATCACAGAAGCATATAAACAGCATTGAGTATTTTAAGTGAAACCATTTTCATAGACAGCTGGTTTAGGGCGCAGACAATAGAGCACCAAGAAGAGGGCTTATTTTCATCCTCCATAGTAAATCATGCGTCTGCTCACTGTGCAGAGGTAGTCTGCTGTGAGGGCGACAGAGACAGCAGTGGCTTAAATAAATCAATGTGTTTATCAGGAGCAAGGATGGGAGGCTTGCAACAGAAATGGGCGGGAGACGGAGAGAGCTTGTAAAATATACTATTTAAATAAATGAATTGATAGGCAAAGTAAGTTGAGGTTTTAATCTAAGAAACAAAAAACACAATATCAAGTGAAAACCATGTTCATATTCATCCTGCCCATGGCAAATAAATCCCTTTAGATGGCATGAATGTGCATTCAGGAAGAGAAGTAAAAGAATAAATAGCACTAACTTCACTGCAACTTTAAAAACCTGGTGACATTCATAAACAGGTTGTCAAAACATGACCTATTTGGAGATTTATTTTTCTGATATGCTCTCTTTTCTTAATAGCTTCCTCTAACAAGGAGGAAGTAGGGGGGTGGAAATACATGATTATTTGTAATATTCTCTAAACTTCCAGATTGAGGAATTTTTCCAGAATAATTATTTATTTATAATTAGCAAAAAAAGGAAAGAAAATAGGAATTGTTCAACTTTCACATCATACGTAACAACATTACAGGAGGTTTACTGTTAAGTGACTATAATGCCATTTGTATCAAATACCCAATTGTAAACTAGCATAATATCTTTAGGAATCAATCCATCAATATAGACAGTCTCCCTCTGTTGCCAGCGTGTGAAGTATGGTTCACCCTGGCTGCTATATTATAAATATCAATGGGCCTTAAAAGTTCATGAAAACTTACGATGGAGAAAGACCATACCGTAAAACAAAAAATTCACGGCAGATACACACCAGTTCCCACTTCAGTAGAATGCCGAAGAAATACAGAGAATGAAGCACACTATGTTTACTTTTCGAACAGTTTTAACTCTTTGTGCTCCATGCCAAAACAAAGAGGGTGAGGAGAAGATTTTTGACTTTAGTTCATCAAAACCTGAAAGGTTTCTAGACTAGTCACCATAAGAGAAACAGAAGAGAGAAAGAAAGAAATATGGGTTTCTCTTGAACAAAAACTGCTAATTTTCCATTTAATTCAAAACAGCAACCTTGAAAACATGTTATTCTTTTTTCCATGTACAAAATAAAAGGCCACACCTAAGCTGTCACTTTAGTGAAAAAGTTCATCCATGTACAAAATGCAAATCCAACCAAAACTGAAGTGTCCTCTAAACAAACTGTCAAGGAGCCTTTGGTAGCAAATCAGCAAGAACTGAAACTAATCAAAAAATAATACGAACATTTATATCAACAGTGCAAGTTAATATTAATCATTACATTCAACCACAGAGTTTCACTGCTCATCATTAAAAAGAAAAAATTGTCCTAAGCTAATATGGTTCTAGAAACATCCAGTAGGTAAAAGGGGGCTAGTTAAAAATTAACTTGTGCCAAAGAAAACACAACAAATCTGACATTTCATAAACATTTGTGTCAAAGAGCAATCCAACATTAATAGTGGAATACAATAAAAAATTATTTTGCTTCAATTAGCAGCTTGGCTACCGGTGGACAAATTACAAAGATGTAATTTCAGCTCAGCAGCTAAGCAGGCCTGTTTTCAGAACAGAATTAGGAAAGTTGCAAAGGAATGATATCATATTCGCTGTGCCATTCACTTACATCACAGCCCTGAAAAAAAAGGGAACGTATACCAAAAGCACTTAGCTTTAGAATGCATCTTTTGTGTCTCAAAGACATAAAACCTCTGATACTAGTCAAATGCCAAAGTAAAAACTGAATCAATCACACAATCCCACATTTGATTTGTTTTTCTGGAAGTTATAAAAAAATAATTCATCCCTATGATAACTACATCGACATCTAGATTAGTAGTTACAACCAGCTTAGTCAACCCAGTGGGACAATAATAATAATAAAATAATAAAAGCAGCTCATTTATTAAACACGTAATATGTGCCAGTCACTTCACATGTTTGAATTCATTTTAAGTCTCACAACAGAGCTTCGAGGTAGAGGCTACCATTATTTCCTTTAGTTTGACTCCAAATGCTTACACATTTTAATTACTCATGAAGACCAAATCATTCTTGTTCAACAACTATATAAACAATTCACCCACGTCCAAACACTCCTTCCTTACTCTCAGCAATGTAAGTAAAGACGCAAGAACAGGCTACCGCTATAGTCAGACAAGTTCAATAAATGCAACACTACTAATACGTTCTTTTTTAATGCTGTTCAAACATTCACATGGAAACAGCTCTAGCGTAAATATCCCCGAACAAATGGCTGTATATTATCCAGGAGGGAGCAGTTGGACCGCCAGACTGGGGAAGCACTAGGCCATCTGGCTCCGGCAATCTCTCCAAAACCATCAGCTTTGTTTTCACCCCCAGACTCCAAACAACACATTTTCCACTGTGATGAGTTTACATTTTCCCAAACACAGGTCCTGATCATGCATAAAAATTCCAAACTTCTTCATTCCTCTATGTGCAAGGAAATTTAAATCACCTGCATTTTTGACATGTTACCAAAAGAAAGAGCAAAGCTGCAGAAATCTGGATCCTGCCTCTAAACTGGCCTGTCCTTTTCTGTTTGTTTGTTTCCCCAAATCTATGAAAGAACCTTTTTGCTGGCCTAAGTAAATTCCTTTAGAACTTATTGATACACTAAAAATGTGTTTATCCACCAGTGAAGAACCATAACCTGAAAGGGTTGTTAATCAAATCTGCATGGCTGTGGCGGGGTATCATGAAACAATCAATTGGGGAAAAATGCACTTTCCTCAATAACGTAAGTACTGGGAACATCAAAAGAAATACTAAAGAAGAGTCACTAGGAAGAGAAATAGGACAGTATTTCTGATTACTACCCCTTGGAATCCCACTGTGCTGGGGATTCTTTTTAGGACCTCTTGCCACATCGTTTACTTTCAAATCCATCCAGACAAGGATGAGGGGCAATTCATGTCCCCTTTCCAGCAATAGCTTTTGTTTGGGGATAGGGAATGTTTTGCTTTTTGATAACTTTATGGAATTGGCACTATTTCTTTGAATTATAAAATTGTCGCTTTTTAAAAGCAAGAGGATAGTTCGGTTAAATGCTTTTTTAAAAAATGATTAAAAATAAGTAACTCACTGAAGTCATCACAAAAGTCTTTCACTTACTACATGAAAATTTGCAGTGCGGCCCATTCACCCTCAGACCTCCCCCACCAGGTTCATTTGAGCTTCTGCGGTAGATATAGTTTCTGGATGCACCAGCCATGAACTTCTGATCCTACAAACCTTTCTGTGTGCTCACTAATGGAATACTAAAAACAGCAATGACACAAAATCAGCTTACTTTTAGTCCAGCCGAACTTGGTTTTGAACAACCCTTCCTAAAAGCAAGCCTCTTACTTTCTAGTTGGTGGACACATTTGAAAAACATCATTATACCCTTCGTGTTTTACAAGAGAGGTGCAGAACAAGGGAGCTCTCAGATTCTCACACGTGCACGGCTGAGAAGCTCCATCATCTTTTCTGGTACAGTCCAAAATTAAGAGTCATTACCCAAAATAACACAATGAGACACTTGGAAAGGTGTGAAATACTGTGTCATACCAATACTTCTTGGCTGATTGAGTACACTTCTGTTTGATCTCATTGCTAACTCCACCCAAGATCAGAAAAAGTCAATGAAAACAACACACAGCAAGCTCTGGATTCTGCTTACCAAAGAGTCCCTGAGAATTTTACCCCGACCTTGTGAGTCAAAGGCCTAATATCACATACATAAAGTTGCATCCATAATATGAAAAATGTTACCATAAACAAGCAGTTCAGAGAAGACACTAGAACAAGTGGCTGGGTAGTCCCTCCGAAATGCAGGGTGATACTGGCACCCCCCACATCACTGAAAGTATTCCAGTCTACATTTTAAATTATCAAAATCCTGAGTCTATAGAGACTTTCACAAGCGGGAGCGGGGGCGGGGGGAGTATAACCATGTAATCAGTCAGCTTACATCAAGTCTTCCTTCTGAAGGGGTCACTGCATACTTAAGTCAAAAATTTAAGAAATTTTAAACCAGACTTGATATTGAATTGTCTTAGAATAATTAAAAGCTTGATAAGAATCTACTATTTTACTCATCAAGGCTAAAATAAAAATTATGTCACCAATAAGGAAAGTTATGCTTCTCCACACAGATCTGCTTTTTGATGATGATTCTGTCAACTCTGTAACCCACTTCCCAAACTCTTCCAGGATATGATCAACCAACAAGAAGCCCAATCACAATCAGGGATTGTCTTTCAAAGTGAAAGCTACACAGAAGACATAAGACAGTTATTCTGAAAGCAAACAGGTATGCCTCCAAAAATCCCCTTCTTGTGATATTTTTAGACTTCAACTTTAAATAATGATTGAAATCTTTTTTCGGGTCACTCTCCACAAAAATATATAAACACATACATCGATAATTTTTAACTATCAGTACAATGTCAAGTGTCTTTCTCATCCCTACTATTATTAAAAATAGACAATATCTTTTTCTAATCCCTCTCCAATTGACAGAATTTCTGATACCAAGTCTTCAAAGAATCCTTAAGCCAGATTTTTTCTTAAGCTCTATTTGACAAATCGCTTTATAAAAAAAAAATCAAGATTATTCCCCCATCATGTGAACATGTAAAAAATCAGTTCATTTCATAATGGGAAAATCAATTCCCTGAGGCACTTTTTGTTTAAGAGGTTTAAAATAAACTTTGGAGAGAAGTAAGTCACTTTAGATATGTTCTAATTGTATGAACCTTACATTTTTTTGCTTTATAGTGCTGCCTTGTAATTTAACATTTGTCAATGCAGTACAAATCAACAGACCTTATATACTATTTCGTGGGAATTTGTTATCTTTTAAAAAATAAAGTCTAATGAATGTATACGGGATGCATGTTAGCCATCCTAGTTTCTCCCTTTCCCTTCCATCTATTTTTCCTCTGATAGAATGGCAAGAAAGGGTATCCAGGGTACCAAAGACAGCTTTTTTAAAGAAACTCCACTGAAGATATTTTTGTTTTGATATGATTTTTTTAAATGTTACTAAAATCAGACTTTCATATTTCTGCTTGACAGGAAAAAATTATATTTAAATATAATGTGTCCAAATAAAAGGGAATTATCTTCTACAATCATCAAAACCAGTTTAAGAAAATAGTATAAATGTTTACTCTGAACATTAACTATGAAACAAAGAAAAACCTTCAAGAAAGTCAAATTTTAGGCAAATAATTGGAAATAGTATTTGGTAGTTATTGACATTACTTTTAAAAACATATTTAATACCTCATGTTTTCTACTTGGTTCACAATGAAATGAGAGTAATAATTAAACTTAGCTGTTATTAAATTGGTTCTTGCTGAGTAGATTTTAAAACTCCCAGTGGCTTATTCATGTTCACTTTGTACAACACAGTCTCTTCCCTGTTTTAAAGGGACTATTTTAAAATCACAGTCAAGTAAATGTATTCACTCTGTTATTAAGCTGGTGGTGGGTATATCATGGATAACCTTACTCTTTGTTCAAATTTCTTTCCCTACCCAATAAAGCTGTCTTTTTTTTTTCTGTTACCAGGTCCTTCAACTACCTAACCAGCTACTTAATTCTGAAACTAAACTTCTTAAAATTAAAAAAAAAAAAAAAAGCCCCCGTGTCTCACTAAAACGTCAGGCCTCCTTTCTGACTCTGCTTATAACTGTATCTTCTAAGCCATAGCTCACCCTTAACATGCAGGCTTGACACTGGAGTAGTGGGGAGCTTCAAACGCCATCTATGTACCTTTAAGACCACAAGCTCGCTCATGCTGCCTGGCTGCCAGCCAAACTTGGAGGCAAGAGCCAGAGGATTTTTGCAAAATATACTCTAACAATTGTCACTCCCTCTTCTAACACCACTAACACCACCATCTTTTAAAAAAAATATGTGTGTGTGTGTGTATGTGTGTGTGTGTGTGTTTATGTATCTGTGGAGCTGATCATTTGTGCTCCCAGCCTTCTCTCCATTCCTGGGAATTGCCCTTTGCCCCCACCCACTCCCTCACCCCTCTGGCCCCTGGGGGAAGCCCGGAGGGCATGGGTTTCACAGGTTCAACCAGCTCCACAGGCAGGGTCCCAAGGCACCTTTTACGCCCCCTGGGGTTCCTGGCAGGTCAAAGGAAGTTCAGTCCTATTTCCTCCCCCACTCAGCACCCGGCAGTCTTAATTCACAAGGCCTGAGTCTCGCTTGGAAAGAAGGGACCATCAAGCCATCTTTCCCACGCAGCGGGATCAAGTGTCTTCTGGGTAGTGGAAGGCCATTCAGAAAGCCAGGCCCTTCGTGGACCCGCATCAAGAGTTCCAGTACCGCTTCTCTTGCTTCTTGACTCTCCCCCAAATCTCCAGCCCCTAAGAATCATGCCCGCTGAGAAATTAAGAAACTTACTTGTTTTGTCATGGAGTCAATGAGGCGAACATAGAAATCCTGCTCGGTTCTTATCCCTGGGGAGGAGGGCAAAGGGAGACAGGAAAGGAGAATTAAGTGAGAGAGATGCCAGGAAAAACCAAACAAAGGGGCTCCAAGGCAGATTGGAACTCCAACGGTACGGGAGAGGCACAGTCAGGACCCCACCTTCCCTAATGTCCACAAAGGGGCACCAGCCTAGCTCGGCGGCCTGGAATGGGCAGGACCCCCACCTGGTACTCTCCCTTCCTGCTGTGAGAGCCCCTCTGCGTGCTCTCCCGGAGCCCTCAAGGCCAAGGTTGCTCTAGCCCCCTGAGCCAGGGGAGGTGGGCCTGAAGTCTAGGCCCAGCCTCGGGAACCAGCCTTTGGAAGTGGGTGGGGAGTGGAGAAAGCGTCCCAGCGCGGGTCTGGGCACCACACCTGGGCTCAGGTACGTGGGCCGCCCTCCTACCACTGAGGACCTCCTCGAGTGAAAGCTCTTCATGGAAACTTAGGTAAGGCGGGTTTACCCTTACTGCAGGCGACTGACTTTTGCTCCAGGGCTGTCGTCCACCTGGAGCTCCAGAGCCCCCTGCCCAATCGGAGCCCGGGTTCCTGCGCTGACCCGACGGGAACCTCACCATTGCTGTAGAGGAGCTGGAGCCGGTAGTGAATCCCGTTATTGGTCTTTTCGCTGTTGGCTTCCTGGGTTGCAGCAGAACGAAGGCACAAGAGACGCAGGAGAGAGGTCGGCGTGAGCCAGTGGACCGACTTCGATGTCACTTTCCCCAAGCCGGGACCCCGGGGTGGGGAATGGGACAGACCCGGGAGCAGCAGAAATTGTGGCTAACCATGATCCCTCTGCCGCCCCGGACCTCTCTGCTCCCTCTTCCGTTCCAGAAAATTCCACGGGGCACAAAAAGGCGATTCCCTACCCAGGGTCTGGGGGCTCGGCTCGGGCCTGGAGAGGCAGGAGCCACGCACCATCGCGCGGTCACGAGCGGGTTCACCCGGGCGCCCTTGACCCTGGAGCGCGAAGCCAGGCCTGCCTCCCTTCAACTCAAGGGGACTCCGCGCGAAGTTTTTTGGAGCAGAATCTCGGGCCGAAGGACCCGAGTTCGCCCAGGACGGGAAATGGCTTTGGGGGACCCGCGGAGGAATGTGCTGGGGTGCTTTGCACTCGCGGAGGAAAACTCGTTCCATAGCTCCTGGATCTGCTCCCGGGGCCAGGAACCGAGTGGCAGCCGCGCTGCTCCCACTTACTTTTTCCTTCTCCACGAACCCCACAAAGGCTGTCCTCTCGATCTCCACGGGCTGGCCCTGTCTGTCGTAGAGAGCCAAGACGAAGTGGAAGAAGTTGGATTTCCGCAGATTGGAAGGCGGCTGCTTCTCAAAGTGAGCCCGGGCCAGACCCACCCCGCTGCGGCCAAAGACACATCGTTAGACCGCGAAGCAGTTCACCGACCCGCAACCCCCAGTCGCTCCTTACACACGCGCGAACCCCCCAAAACCCTCCTTCTCTGCCCCAAAACACCCAGCAAAAGCCCTCCACGTCCCACCAGGCGTCCCAGGCCCAGCCGGCGGTCAGGACATGCATGTCCCCCTCCCCAGGTGGCCGTGGAGGGGCGAAAGTTTTGTCTGAGTTTTGCACAGATCGAATGCAGAAGCAGTTATTCCGACCTGAGGCGCGCAGCGTGGGGAGGGAGGAAAGTGGCGGCGAAGTGGCTGACCCTGCGTTCGCCGAATCCAGCCGGTCGTTTACAACTTAAGAGTGAGGGGTGCAGGATGGGTTCCCTCCACCCCCTGGAGTCTAAACTCGGTGGGCAGGTGGCAATGGATGGGGAACTTGCTCAGCCTCCCGCTGCAGCAGCCATCCTTCAGAAAACCTCCTGCGCCTCGGCTCGCCGCTGGTGCCCGACTTCGGGAAGACACTTGTACCCCCCCAAATAATTCATGTGGAGAAAACGGCTAAGGGAGGGCACTCAGAGCTTTCAGGGGTGGTCGCTATTGAAAGGGAGGGTGTTTTTTAAAGGTTTCTCCTTATTAAAGTTTCGAAGTTCCGCTGACAGCCTCACAGTCGAAGCCGAAATCCTATGCACCAGGCTGCCCGCCGAGCGGCGGCCGAGGCAAGCGGCTGGGGCGACAGGGGCGCGGGGCGGCCACTGACAGCCTGACCTGACCAACACGGGAGCGGGCACGCGCGCGCGCACACATGGGACACACGCACACACTTTCACTTCCAGCCCAGTCACCCAACTCACTCTCACTACCAACCACCCCCATCACTGTGCTCCTCGGGGATGGGAATAGTGTTGTGGACACTTGTCCCTAGCCAGAGATGAGGATGATGTAATTAGTCATCTTCCTTCTTCCCCTTCCGGCACCTCTGAGGCCACAGGGCCTGGGGCTATCAGATCTCCCACTGCCCCAAGCCCAGCTGGTGGCCTGGAGAAAAAAAAGGCCATTTCACTTGGGACTTGTGTCCCCAGAAAGGACACTGAGGGTGCGCAGAAAAGTTCCTCATCTAGCATCCCCAACAACTGAGAGTGGGAGTGAGGCAAGGAACTAGGGTGACTGGGAACGGGGAGAACTTTCAATGTCAGAATTAAAGTTGGGGCTATGGTTCTCCCGGTGGGTTCAGTAAAACTGAAAGCTGCAGAGAGGGTGGAGGAAAATCAAATAGGAGAAATAAAAGATTCTGGGGGAAATGGAGAGACAAAAGAGGAGAGAGAAAGGAAGGTGAGGGAAGGAGGAAGAGGAGAGAACAGAAGATGAGGAAGGAAAGAATGAGTAAGAGGAAGAAAAAAGGAGGGGAAGGCACAGGAAGGGAAGGAAAGAAAAAAGATGGCAAGGAGAAAGGAAAGGGAAAACGAAGGAGCAAAGGAAGCAGAAGAGAAAGTTGTAAAAGGAGGGAAGAAAGAAGAAAAAAGGAACGGAAGAGGAGGAAGAAAAGAAAGGGGAGGAAAGAGACAAGGAAACGGAAAGGAGGACGGAAAGGAGGAGAGAAGAAAAAAGAAAGGAAAAAGGAGAGAAGAGAAAGAAAGAAAAAAGGAAATAAAGAAAGAGAAAGAAAGGGAGGAAGGAAGGAAAGGAAAGGAAAGACAGCCGGCGGAAAAGAAAGAGCAATCATATAAAAACACAAATGTCCAACATCACGCTGCTGAGATGCCTCTTCTGGCTTAAAACAAAATGAAAACAGTCACAGCGAGGCAGGGAAAGTGCCGGCAAGCGCGGGCTGCTCGCAGGCAGTTTCTGGCTCTGCAGCCGCAGGCGAGAACGGCAGCGCGGCCGGCCCGGGAGCGCGGAGCCCGCAGGCGAGTAACGCTGAGCGGCGGGCGCTGGAGCGCAGCCGGGCCCCGCCGCCGCCCCAGGCTCCGCCGCTCGCCTCCCACGGGGTCCCCGAGCGGTACCCACCTCTGCGCCGCCGTGTTGGCGTCCAGCACCCCGGCGCCCTGCATCCACGTCCGCACCGCGTTCATGCCGCTGCCCAACGGCTCTTCCTTCATGCTGCTTCCACTCCGTTGGATGCTTTCCTGAATCCCAAACATGAAAACAACCTTTTCTTGTGGAAAATCTCCTCCCCCTTGAAAATATTAAAAAAAAAAAAAAAAAAAAAAAAAAAAAAAAAAAAAAAAAAAGGAAAGAAAAAACGCCAGCCAGATATTTTTTTTTTTCTTTTTTCAGACGATGAACTCTCGCTGGAAGATCAAGGCGAGCTGGAAAGCAATTTAAAAAAAAAAAAATGTAAAGCTTCGCTCAAAACTGAGCGGTAACCCGGAAAAAAAAAGAGAGAAAAAAAAGAAGGGAAAATCCAACGAAAAGACCAAAATTGAAAAAAAACAAAAAACAAAAAACAGAGATGTATGCTTGGCTGTTGGGGGTTGTTTGCTTGGTTAATTTTTGGTTTGGGTGCTTTTTTTTTTTTG